>JAKTRM010000056.1:0-70856 GCA_030579635.1 Wickerhamiella australiensis | reverse complement strand
TATGACTCTTAATCTGTCAGTTTATGTCAACCAGTTGTTTATATTATGTAAGTTCTTCTCTAATAAAGTGTGGCAAAAATGCACAAGTCAGATTATATCCCAACACAGAGTCTATGAATCTAGTGGGTAGCATTGTAATTCAAGGTGGTTAATGATGGAAAATTCAGTGCGCTAGGTGGGGGAGTTGGTCAGGGTTAGTTTAGGTTTTGTTTCGAGAGGCCGAGAAGCGAATTAGCGAAATTAGAAGATTGCATATGAAAGGTAGCATCAGACATGTTTTATACAGTTAATAGGGCTACAAGATCTCGTGCGTGTAGAGGCTTCGGGGGCAAGGTGCCTAGAGGTAGGGGCTGGGACAACTGCTGCCAGTCTGGGAAGGAAAACCAGTAGAGGATTCTACTAGAGGCAAAAGCCCAAAGTAGTGATCTTCTCGATCTTGATAGGACAGTCTGACCCATTACCAGCTAACAAGCCTGAAAGCCAGATCACCTCAGTCAGCTATCAAATAAATCCACCTTGTATTGAGGTAGCCTAGTACTAGACCCGAGAGAAGGACTTTTATATCTAGTGCTAGCCAATTACAATCTGTGTTTGAGTCGGTACGTGCGCCTTTAACTACAGTTTGTGACGTCATTCTGCGAGGTATAGTGTCTACACTCACCAGTTGGCACAATCCGACTATATGAGCACTGAACGGGGTCCAACCATACTTTACATCACTATTGTTCACCAACGGTTTTCCTCTTGCATATTTGAAGCTCGTTCTGCCTCCTTAGTAACCAGCGTCGCCGAACTCGCTTATGCACAGAGTTCTGCCACTTGATGCACTACATCGTCTACCAGTCAAAAATGATGGTGCTCCTCGGTCTATAAACTTTGAGCCCACAGCCTCTAAATTTACAGGTTCTCAACCTCGCGTTACCGCATATACACTGCCCAGCTACTTGGACGTCCTCTCAGGGAGGACTTGGAACTCTGTTACAAATTGAGGCAATCGCTCGTTTGATTAAAGCTGCAATGTATCTAAAACACAATAACGTTTTATTAGCCTCATCCTATATAATGTTCACGGTGTCACGATACGTACATCACCCAATGAGACTGTCCATTTTTGCCGTTGTAGCCGCTGTTGCCCAAGCCGACTTTGCTAGCGATGCTGAGCTACTTGCATCACACGCGCGGTCCCTTTCGGGTATCGTTCAGCCCTGGAACAGGCAGCGCGGACTAATTGGAGCTCTCAACATTCAGCGTGAGTATGCTGCTGTATCCCAGGCAGTGGGCCAGCTCCAGTCGAGCTCTCAGCACTATGTTGCAAATAACGGCAACGCTCAGGCGGTCATCGACTTGGGCGCCGCAGTCGGTTCACTTTTGGACACGCTCGGCAGCAAAGCAGGAGATTTCCAGGCGGTCGGCGCGCGCCAGATTGCCGCAAACGATATTAGTGACATTCTTGTGCCTACCGAACAGATTATTTCAAACGTTTACAAGAATGTTATGCACGATTGCGCCCACTTGAACTCGTTATCCCGTCCTCTGTCTCAGATTGAGCTGGCGTTCAACAATGCCGCTACAGCTTTGGGAGCGCAGGGTCCTCACTTTGGAGCAATCAAATGTGTACAGTAGTTGATACATTTTTCCAGATAAACATCAATTTTGTAGATTAGGTATTATAGAAGATAGCGCAGGGTTGCAAATGAGATGGCACGTGTGGGGAATGACAAGCCTTGATGGCTGGAGTTGTGGCCAGTCTTGAGGCTCAATTATGCGTAAAGTCGATTGTGAGCTTTCTAGAATTTTTTAAAGCCGTACAGCGTTCTGGAGTCTATATTCCAAAACCCCTATGGAAAGTCTCTAGCGTCAACACGAATCTCTCGTGAAAATCAATACTTGTATATGTATTATTACCTATATGTTTTTGCAGAAATACTGATAAGTCTCATGGATCGTTCCGGGTGGGCTGTCAACTTGACTGTAGGCTCTAGAGTGAATGCCTGGCTTTGATATGAACTTTCGTCAGACAAACCACCAGGAACAGACACTGCAAATATTCCAACATTTGATAAAGCAGCAAATAATTATAGTTTATGTATATGGGTAAGAGGAGCGATGTTTGATGATTTTGGACGGTGAGAGCGGAGAGTGAGCGGGTCAATTTGAGCGGTAACCAGAACGCCAAAAGAGCTCTTGGAGTTCAAGACTGGGCAACAGCTAAGGTCAAACCAGAGTGTCTGCTCTAAGGGTTGTGTCCCGTTCATGCTCAACCCTTAGCGCTGCTCCTTGACCTTCTCCAAAAATACCTTGAAAGTCTGGTTCTGCGGCGCCAGCATTACCGCATACTCGAGCATCACCTCCGCCTCATCTACTTTATCTGCTTCAAAGAGGCAAACTGCTTTGCGAAAGTAGCCCTGCGGGTCCTTAGGGTTGAGGAGCGTCAACATGCAGGAATCGGCAAACGCTTTGGCCCATTGCTTTGCCGCCATATACGCGTCGCAGCGGGGGCCCAGTACCTGGCACACCTCGCCCATTGTGACCTGCATGCTTTCGAAAAGGGGCCGCGCAAGCACCGTTTCCAGGGCTTTGGTGTAGAGATTGATGGCTTCCTGGGGGTTTCCGCCTTTTGTGATGATTTCGATCCCCTTTTGGACCAGCTTTTGCGCCTCAAGAGTGATACTTTTGCTCGGCGGCGCCCCAGGACCAGGCACCTCGCCCTTGTTGCCTGAGATCTGCGCGTAAAGCAGGTTCACAAGGTCGACGGCTTCCTGCGCCTGTGCCGAAGCCCGCTCGTCAAGTGATTCCTCAAAATTTTTGTCGAGATACACTTTACTGTTTGAGTCTACCTCTATAATTGACATATTTAGATGCTGATGTGTCAGGAGGGGGTCAAGTGGTAGAAGGGGGTCTAGGGTGGGAGTTGGTGAGAGTCGGTGGGATATAGGTGGGGAACAGTGGGGGCCAAGTGTAGATCTATGCTAAGGGGCAAGGTTCCTGGCTCAACCGGGGGAAGAGTTTTCATATTAATTAGGATCCCAGCTGTAAGGTTACTCTAGTAGATGCCTTTTAGTTTTGGGGGAGCTGATATATAATCATAGTCAAAACAATGCCTTTAATCGCTGATGGGTGCAAGGGGGACATATAGCCAGGCTAGTAGAAGACAGTGACAGCTAGTAGTCCACAGAGACAGCTAGTAACAGCTAGGAGATATATGGATACCAGCTAGCCGTTCATTAAAGCGATATGACTCTATAGGGCAGAGCTTATTGTGAAGTTTATTCACACTCTGAGGGCCTTGAGTGTAGCCACTTATGTCTGCCACTTAACTCGCGCACTTTGGGCGCCAACCGTCGCAAGTCTTGGAAGGCACGCAATAAAAATTACCAGACTCAGACCAAAGGAAAACAAGCGATGGCAAAACTCTCCCCAACTCATGCACAGAACGACAAGTGCTACAGAGGTTTTTGTTCAAGCGGACGCTTTGATCCTCACGACACATTATTATACACCAGTACATGTTTAGAGATAATGGATACACTTTTATACACTCTATAACATGCTAGAATCATGGTCTAACAACACGCAATCGTAAAGGGAACCCTAAACAGATTCCCTATGTTATCAACCCGATCTAGCTCCATGAAGAACGGGTTGTTGTTACAGTGAGTCCTCTCAGTCTAGGTTGGTGGTTTCCCAGTGTCTGACGCTAGCACAAACCTTTCAACGGCTAGGATTCACTGAGCTGCGCGACCAGGATGGTAACCACCTCTCTTGGAGAAATCACTACAAGCTAATACGGCAGCTCTTTGCTGTGGAATATAACGTATAACAAGCCACATGGAAGCTTGGCAACTTTCCAGCGGCCCCCAACGAACAACCACATGAACCCCTTAACAGTCGCCGAACAGAGCGAGGCAACACGCCAGGCAACACGCCAAGTTAGATTAAAGTATTGGGAAAAAAATAGAGACAACAAGAGCCCTCGGCAATCTCCTCAAACCCCGATACCGAAATAGAAGGTCTCAACCTTGTGGCGCTGTCGAAAATGCGTGGGCCTATATTGCAAAAAGCGTCAACGGACCAAGCAAGAAACCTGTCCGCATGCATTTTTGACGTGATAATCAAGGATCATCTACTCTCGGAGACCTTAGTGGCGGGTGACGACGCTTCTGAGATCCCAAGACTTGGACCTGAAGCATCCAGCAAAGACAGGGAACGTCTTGCCCGCACCGGATTTGACAACATAGAGCAAATAGCCCTCGATTCATGGGAAAACGACCTAGCCCTGGCGCTACAAGGGATGATGGAGCGGCAAAGTGCCCTCAAGTGGTCCACTGCACAACTGCAGCTACAGGTGGGCGAGCTCAACACCAATTTGAAAGTCACAGAGGACGTCAATGAGTGCATGGAGGCTAGGATTCACACTTCTGTGGAGGATCCCGTGAAGGCACTCTCATACGCGACAAGGTTCAGATTGATCGCCTCAAGGACACAGCCCTGGCCACCAAAGACAAGAGATAACGGTTCAGCTCATACCGCTGTTTACACCATCACTATGGGGGTGATGGTGGGTGAATACTATTGGATGGGTAGATTAAACAGTACAACAAGAATCTACTGAACCGATATTGAGAACCAGATAAATTTATTACGTATTCCACACAGCTACATATACAGGTAGCGGGATTGACCCTAACCTGATTCCAACAAATACAAAGTGGAAATACCGGATTCGGATCACAGAACTCCAAAAATATGTGTATATTGTTCAGAGTAAAAAGCTCTCGGCAACGGGGAATTGAACCCCGGTCCCCCGCGTGCTATTTGACAGGCGGAAATTCTAGCCACTAAACTATTGCCGAATTCTCGAAAATTTTTTCTAAAAAATGGTAGCACTCGTACGCGCGTCACGTGCTTTGGCGCTGACTCAGCAATAGAAAAAAAGAAAAGTTCATAAATTTCTATAACTCAAATTTAAGACTTTAGAGCAGGAATATGGCAACATACACTAGCGCTTATTAGTGCGAAGAGATGAGATGCTCTCAAGGTGGACTTGCTCTTCTCAATTACTCTGAGCCATTCATAACCTGGGTAGCGGCAGATAGAAAGTTGAGGTCCTATAATTTTATCCACAATTCTTTTCTAGAGCCATCTTGTAACACAAATATCATGTAGGTACCTCACACAAGCGGCTTGCCGCGTGAGGGGACATTTAGCACCAGGAGGCCAAATAGCAGCGGACAAATAGCCGTGGACAATTAACTGTGGACAGCTAGCTTAGAGGACAAATAGATCCGCGCACACTCAATCAAAACACGGGCCGCAGTCTTTTATAAAGAAGGCTTTATATCCAAAGTTTGCAGTTTTAAAGAGTAGCTGCTATATATTTAAGTGGGAAGGTACTCGCCAGTCCTGCCTGTTGCCCGCCACAGTCAAGGAAATTAAACCTAAAGCCTATAATACATATAGCCCGGTTTCAATGCTATATCCTCCATGGATCATTTCCCAAATTTCACCCTCAAATCGGCATGGATCTTACTGATTTTGGTGCTGTTGGTGTGGATCCCGGTTCTCAATGAGCACCTCTGGGTTATTCCGACCTTGGTGAGCTATAAGATGGGGATCGCCGAGGGACCTTCTGGCAGTGCCCGATTCGGCTACATGAGTCGGTATGGCATTACCGCACCTATTGTAGAGGTTCCCAATGGGTGTAATATTGACCCTGAGCACCCACCCGAGTGCACGGGCTCGATCGTTCTTGTGAGGCAAGGAAACTGCACAAATCGGGGCCTTGTATCAATGTACGAGCTACTGGGAGCAAAAGGAGTTTTAATAGTAAGCAAAGAGCTCGTGGACGAATCTACAATGTTTAGTATGAGTAGAGACACTGTGAACATACCCTCAGTACGAATTGGACGCGTGGTGGCAGAGCAAGTCCGGGCCAAAGGTACCGCGCAGTTCGTACCTGTATTGGACTACGGACCAAGCCTGGCGGTATCTATCATTTTTAGTGTTCTGATCATCATGTTTATGGTCGGTATGTGGGGTGGCTATGGTAGTCAGGGTCAAGCTCAAGAGTACAAAAGCATTCCAGGGAGTCCCAAGGCTAGATGGAAAAAGCGCGTCAAAGCAGACTATGCCAAGCAATTCGAGGCTTGAGGGTGACTGTGGACATGGCACGCTTGTCTACGAAGAGAGTGTGCTGTGGACGTGTTGCTCATGAAACCTTTTCAGTTCTAGGTAAGGTAGAGAGATGAGAGATCAAGACAAATACGGAACAATAAATTAGAGGAAGCAATGAATCGGGAGTTTTGGTGATGTCTAGCACACGGCGAATATGGACCCAGTTAAGTACTCAGAGACTATTGTGCCCTATAAACGTGCCGTGGAGCCGTTCAGTGAAGCTATCGATATTCCATGTACTCTTATCTAACTATAAATCTCAGAATACTCTACCATCGTATTCATTAGGGCTATAAAAGCCAGTCAATGCCCAACCTCTTGAGTTAAAGTTTGAGCCAAGGATCACACCCCTGAGAGTTGGGTCATTGGACTCCTATATCCGGAGAGAATCTAGCGTAAATTAAGGGAATGATTGTGGGTTAAATGGGTCTGTGTGTGCTTCACGAGAGAGGTAAATAACAAGATGGTCAAATTAAGATAATAGGACCATAGCAATCACTAGGTACAAGCATACGGTTCATAAGTTGATCTTCACTAGCTATCCCATAGAATTGGCATATAATCAACTTCGATTGGTAAATACCTATCGCTTTGACCTTGGCTAACCATTTGCCACATCTACCGCCACACATTCCCGCCACGCCTCAACGCCACAACGCCAAACGCCAAACGCCAAACTTGATCCGCTTACCAAATCTTTGTTTACTTTCACAAAGTACCATAATGAAAGCAGTTTGGGTCGCAGATCCAAAAGATGCTTTTATCAAGGCACAACTGCTAGATAACGGCAAAGTACAAGTGAATGGCGAGGTCAAGGATATCCCCAAAGACCAGATTTTCCAAGCAAACCCGAGCCAGTTTGATAAAGCCAACGATATTGCCGAGCTCACATTTCTCAACGAAGCGAGCGTTGTAAACAATTTGAGCACTCGCTACCAAGCAGACAAGATTTATACCTACTCGGGGCTTTTCCTTGTTGCTGTAAACCCCTATAAGCAGCTTGATATCTACGGCTCTGAGGCCATCAAGCAATACGTCAACAAGCAGCGTGACGAGACGGACCCACACATCTACGCCGTTGCTGAGGCGAGCTTTAGGCGGATGCTTGAGACCCGTGAGAACCAGTCGATCCTTATTACTGGCGAGAGTGGTGCCGGCAAGACCGAGAATACCAAAAAGACCATCCAGTACTTGTCGGCGGTTACTTCCAAGGGGTCCACTACCGAGGCCAAGATCTTGCAAACAAACCCCGTGCTCGAGGCGTTTGGTAATGCTCAGACTGTCCGCAATAACAATTCCTCCCGGTTCGGCAAATTTATCCGTATTGAGTTCTCAAAGCGAGGAATCTGTGGTGCCTCAATTGACTGGTACCTGCTTGAAAAGTCTCGTGTGTTGGTCCAATCGAGCCTCGAGCGTAACTATCACATCTTTTATTATCTTCTCAAGGGTGCTGATCAGTCATTGCGTACTAAGCTGGGCCTTGCATCTCAGGACCCACAACAGTACCGCTACTTGAGTGGTGGGTCGCCAACAATTGAAGGGGTCGATGACCAAAAAGAGTTTCAGAATTTGCTGGCCGCGTTGGAAACTGTGGGGTTCTCGGCACCAGAGATCCAGAACATTTGGAGCATTGTGGCTGCTGTGCTGCTGTTGGGTAATATTGAAGTTACCGCGATGACCACCGACCAGGGCCGTATTCCTTCTATGGAACAGGTTCGTAAAGTCTGCAAGTTGCTGGGAGTCAAAGAAGACGTTTTTGCTGAAATTCTCGTGAAACCCAAAATCAAGGCCGGCCGCGAAATTGTGTCCAAAGCCGTCTCAGCTGACCAGATCCGCCACGCAATCAATGCATTGGCAATGACTCTTTACGAGCGTCTCTTTGGCTATATCGTGGAGCGGCTTAACGCGATGCTCCACCCTGCCCAGTCCGCATCGGTAGCCACCTGGATCGGTGTACTTGATATCGCCGGGTTTGAGATCTTTGAAAACAATTCGTTTGAGCAGCTCTGCATCAATTATACCAACGAGAAGCTTCAGCAATTCTTCAACCACCACATGTTTGTTTTGGAGCAGGCCGAGTACGTCAAGGAAGAAATTGAATGGGAGTACGTGGACTATGGTATTGATTTACAACCCACCATTGATCTCATTGAGAAACAAAACCCAATGGGTATCTTTGCTTGCCTAGATGAGGATTGTGTTATGCCCAGGAGCACTGACAAGACGTTTACCGAGAAACTTAACTCGAAATGGACCGATAAGAATGCCAAATTCAAGCCGAGCCGACTGGGCCAAGGTTTTATTGTCTCGCACTATGCTGCCCAAGTCGAATATTCCACCGATGGCTGGCTGGAGAAAAACAAGGACCCCCTCAATGACCAAATTACCGATTTATTGAGTAAAGGTTCCAGTCCTCTTGTTGCCGGTATGTTTAGTGGCGATAGCAGCGCCGGTACCGCTGCAGCTCCAAGCTCACCAAAGAAGAAAGGCATCTTCCGTACCGTCGCACAGCGTCACAAAGAGCAGCTAACCAATTTGATGAACCAGCTGAGTGCTACTCACCCCCACTTTGTGCGCTGTATTGTCCCTAACCAACACAAGACCCCGGGCAAATTTAATAACTTGTTGGTCCTTGATCAGCTCAGGTGTAATGGTGTACTGGAAGGTATCCGTATTGCAAGATCTGGTTTCCCTAACCGAGTCGAGTTTAAAGAGTTTAAAGAACGGTACCAGGCACTGATTAGTGGCAGCCGGATTCCTCAGGATGGCCAGCTTGCTTGCGAGGCAATCCTCAAATCAATGGAGCTGAACCCTTCAAGCTACAAAATCGGTACTACCAAGGTGTTTTTCAAGAATGGTGTACTTGCCGAGCTCGAAGAGATCCGCGAAAAGCTTATGACTGACCAGACTCTCAAAGTGCAGAGCTTGGCAAGAGGGTTCCTTATTCGTCAAAAGGTCCAGAAACAGATTTTCCGGAACCATGCTGCTAAAACTTTGGCCCAGACTGCCCGCACTTATCTCAAGAACCGTAATGATAACTGGTGGAAAACGTACCAGAATATACGTCCGTTGCTATCTTCTACAGAGTCTAAAGAGAATAATCGTAAGGATGTGCGGATTCAACGTCTTGAGCAGAATCTGGACAAAGCTCGCAGTGACTACTCGAGCCTCGAGACCGCGAAAGTCAAGCTCACCACCCAGGTCAAGGATCTCGAAGGTACCCAGCAAGCGCTTGAAAAGCAAGTCACTGAGAAGAACAAGATTGTTAACTCGCTTAAAGGAGAGCTAAAGGGCCTTCAGCAACAGCTTGAGAAGCAGAGTGCCAGCGCTTCCAAAGAGCTCGAACAGGTCAAGTCTGGCCACGCCACCATTCTTGAAAAGCTCAAGTATGATCTCAAGCGTAAAGCCGAGGAGCTTGAGGTATTTGAAAACAAGCATTCTGGTCTCGATAAAGACCACTCAAGTACCAAGAGCCAGCTGGCAGCACTGATGAAGTCCCATGATACCCTGAAGGAGGCCCATGATAAGTTGAGCACAGACCACCAGAAACTTGTTGAAAATAGTGCTAAACTCGAGAAGAGTAACAAAGAAGCTGATAAACATGCGCGTGCCAGCAAGACGCAGGTTGACGAGTTGACTGCTCAGATTAGCTCTTTGGAGTCGCAAGTCCAGCAGCTCAAGTCCAGCGCTGCACAAGCTTCCAAAGAAATTGCGTCCAAGTCTGAGACTATTTCGAGTCTCGAGAAAGAGTTAGCTGATTCAAAGTCAAGGACTCTAGCCGCAGTGAGCGAGCTCGAGAAGATGAAAAAGACCCACCAGGAGTCCCGTGACTTGGTTCAAGAGCACGAGTCACTCAAGTCCCAGGTTGAGTCCAACAAAGTTCAGTTTTCTGCGCGCCTCAATGAGTATGTTGCCAAGCTTGAAGCCGCCGACCAAGAGAATAAGAAGCTCAAGACCCGTGCCCGTGATGCTCAAGTGGATGCCTCTAAACTGACCCAATCCAGTGAGAAATTGAGCGTAATCGAAAAGACTTTGGCTGAGGCTGGTGTGGATGCTCGCAACCTGGGCTCCGAGCTCAAAAACGCCGCTCGGTTCAACGGAGTGTATACTGAGCTCAGCACTCTGAGAAGACTTTTGGACGCCAATGGATTCTCTGTTGAAGGGTTTAGTGATGAGATTGCCAAGTCTAAGCAGGCTCTCGAGCAAGCCCAAAAGGCAACCTCCCGTGCGCAGCGCGCCGAGTCTAACGTCAAGTTGCTCGAGGCTGAGGCCCTCAAAAATGACTCCAAGCTGGCTCAGCTGGGTACTTTGGAGCAGCGTTTGGCCAAGTACGAAGCTCTCAACAAAGCTCAAGTCCGCGAGATAGATTCCCTCAAGCATCAAGTCAAGCAGGCGCAACAGGCAGCCGCCGAGGCCACCGACAAGCTGGGGGCGGTGAGTGCCCAAGCAAGGACAAGCTCCAAGGACCAGATCTGTGCCCTTGAGAATGAAGTTGATACTCACAAGTTGCGCAATAAGGAGCTGGAGAGCGAGGTTGCTCGGTTCAAGCAAAAGTTCCTCGAAATCGAGCAGGCACACGGAACCCTGGCTGAAATCACGCGTAAACTCGAGAAAACTCAGCAAGAAAAGGCCGACGCTCTGGCTGCAAATACAAGACTTATGTTTGGAATGGAGCAGCAGCGCCGGAGCTCGCGTGAGCTGGCCGAGACCCTGGACCGGGCCAAGTCTACCAAGTCTCTTGAATCCGAAATTAAGGTGCTTCAGTTGCGTCTTCTCAAGAGTGAGCGGGCCCGTAAAGTCGCCCAGTCAAATGCTGCTGGCAATAATGGTGATGAGCTACTCAAGGAACGCGACGAGGCAGTGAAAGCATTGGCAGCATTAAAGAGACGTCAAGGTGGAGGGTTGGCCAATACTCGTCAGGTGAGTGAAACCCAAGAGCCTGAACCAATTGAAGTGCGCAAACGTCGTCCTTTCAGGGTTATCAGCAACCAGGGCACAACCTCTCCTGGCAAGAAAGTGCAACTTCAAGGAACCAACCGGCCCACTCAGACCCAACAACAGCGGTTATCGAGCCTCGAGAAAAATGAGAAAATCGCTCAACTTCACGATAGTCTCAAGGAAGAAGCAGAGAATGTCGAGCTTTATCGTCAGCGTGCCAATGATTACCAGGCCAAAACGCAGCAGGCAGAGGTTATTATGCGCAACTTGCAAATGTCAGAGAAAGCCCTGGAAGAGGAGATTGAGGAGCTCAGGTCAAAGCAGCGGTCCCAAGTTGAGGACAAAGATAAGGAGCTAGCGCTCAAGAACGATACCATACGCCGGTTGCGTCGTGAGATTGATACCATCAAGGGCGACTACCAGCAACATCTGCTAATGGATTCCAATAATACCCGCATGGAAGCGCAGAACAAAATCAGTGAGCTCGTTGAGTCCTTGAATGAGGTGACTGGCGAACGTGACCAGTTGCTGGCGGCCAAGCTCAAGCTTGAGAAACGGGCTCAATTCAAGTGGGCAGATTCGGACCCGCTTGAGACGCGTAAAAAAGAGCTCGAGGAGAACCTAAAGCACACTCGGCGCGACCTAAGCAGCACGAAGCACGAGCTCGACGAGCTCCGGGCCAAGGCAGACCTTAATGATACCCGGAGCAAAAACTACGAGGAGCGCTTGAGCGCCGCTGACCAGCGCAACCAGGAGCTGATGGCAGAGCTCGAGAATCTTCGTGATAAGGGGTTCAACAACGATTTGATGGTCAAGCAGCTCCATCGCGAACTCGATGCCCTCAGAGAGAAAAACCTCCGTCTTGAAAAGTTCAGGGCCCGCTCCGAGAAAGCAGATGGCCGTGTTTTCATCTAGTTAAATAGTTTATTTATGATATCCAATTATTGAACAGTAGGGCAATGTCTAAAGGCGAATAGGGGCAATACCAGAAAACCGAAGCTGTTACCAGCGCAAAAGCATGTAAATGATTCCTCAATAGCTAATTTTATTAAATTCGTTGTAATTGTGCGATGCCTCGGGTTTACACCTTAGAGTTTGAGGAAATTAGCCAAAAAGTCTGTACGAGAAGAAAAAACGGATAATCATCTGTTCGAAAGCTAATATGTACCCTATCATAGGGTAGAATACTGGTAGAGGTCAGAACGTCTCCCAGGGCCACCATTTTGGGCGGCTTCTATCCAAGCTATTGGTTATTAACAGGGTACACAATCCTTTATCACGACGGAGTACCAATACCATAGGCTTCACAGCTTTAACTAGCCATAATAACCGTATCTCATCCTGTAAATGTCTCTCAAAGCTCTACGGTGCCGTGAGTGATCAAGCCCAGCCAAGGCGAACACACACGCAGCATGCTACCAAGCATTGTGCCTGTACAAATACAAGTGTGACCGATATTCCCAAGGTTAAAAACCAATCATTATCAATTTCTGCGGCCAAGAGGATCACGGCTCGCACTAGCAACCACTATCAGGGCTTGGACCGGTAAGCCTCTCACCAGACACACGGCTAGAAAAGAAAACCCCAACAAGGCTCCAGGGCCTATACAGACAATTGATTGAATGCTCAAGCTCTGTTGCGTGAGGTCTGGTGTTGAGGCTTGACTCAAAATTGCAGCGACTGGTTTCTCTGGCGACACTCCTTAGGTAACTGTCTGTAACCAACAGCCGCCACAACCAGTGAAACCACTATCAACACCAGAGTATTTGGGTATTAATGGTGAGCAGACTTTGAGGCAAAAGCTAGGGTTCACGTCTTGAGGCTACATGGGCTTCATAGTGCCGGTAGGAGCGCATTTTCTGGATGGTCTGCTTGTCGTTTGGCTAGTTCACGTCACCGAGCATAATCGGCGTAACCGCTCATGCAACGGTTACCCCTATACGGCAAGCGCTTACGCCTCATGCAATGCAACTCAAATACACCCATGTCATAAACAAGCTCCTAGTGAAAATTAGTGTGGAGTAGTTTATAGCTGAAACAGGAGCCTCACAAGTACGCTTGGCAAAGGCATTACCTACCAGGTTCAAGTGTTAAAGTGAAATTTTTTTCTTGTTGCCAGATAGACCGAAACGGAACAAAAATAAATTTGTAGCGCTAGCGAGCTGAGATACAGAAATGCCGCATGGAAACCTCATGCGTCTATTCTTGGTTTTTTTTTTCTCATTCCAACCAAGTATCATTGCAACAAAAGCATTGAAGAGCATTCTGAATATTTAGTTGCATTATGCGCTTTGTATCCTCTGCGGCGTACATACCAAACACCACCTGTTCACTATAGTCTAGACCATTCTCAATCTCACTTTTCCCCACCTCTGCTGTACGAGCCCCAGAGCGCAGATCGTCAGTTGCTTAGGGAAAGATCCTGAAACAAGCGAGTCCGCGTTTCAGAAAGCTCTTGCATGCATATGCACCTTGACGTGAGGTTTGAAAGTTTAGTGCTAGGCCTATATAGTAAACTCGCAGGTCATGCACTTGATTTAGGAGGGATTTCAACTATGAACAAGCTTCATGAGTGGTTGCTTACGGGCTCGACTGCCTCATTGGCAGGTTCGGACTTTGAGAAGCGCATTGGCACGCATGTATATGCACGTTACGCTATGCACACTAGCACGCGTGAAATGCTCATCCCAGGGTTATCTCACAGGATAATCCCACCTATTTCTTGGGTATATAAGTGGCATTGACCCCCCGTATGGATCCACCAGTTCACTACGACTATCTAATGGCTTCTCTCAAGAATCTTCTCAGCTTCCTCTCTTTTACCCTCTTCTCTCTCGCCCTCGCTGCTCCTTCTGCTGTGGCCGATCAGCCAAACCTCGCCAACATCAACCCCGACGAGGAGTATGTCACTGTCTTTGACCGCGACCTCCATGCCCGCAGCTGGGGCAATAACCAGTGCGGTGACATTGACAGCCTCTGCGCCGGTATCCAAACCGACGTCAAGAACATCATCGGCTCTGTCAATGAGGTCATTGCTGCTATCAAGGAGAAGCAGGCTTGCGGCTGTGCCTTTGACGAGTCTGTGCACGACCTCCTCAAGAACGTTCACCAGCTCATCCAGGACTTGGTCGCCGATATCTTCAAGATCGACTGGGTCTGCATCAAGATTTCCCTCTGCTTCACTCTCGCCAACTGCTTTATCAGCTTGATCAACTGCCTTATCCAGTTTGTGCTCTGTGTCCTTTCCTACTCTATTGCCGTCAAGATCGCCATCGATGCTGCCATCTGGCAAATCATCTTGGACATTCCCGCCATCTTTATCAAGTGCATTGAGAAGATTTGCGGAGATGTTCTTGTCTTCAAGCTCATCGTGTGGAACATCCTGCTCAACATCAAGGCCGTTATTCACACCTTGTTACCTCACTGCGGATGCTCCAGCCCTTTCTAAGAGATCGGTTTGACCGTTAACATACCAGAGTAGCGATGGCAAAGTACCGGCTTACCCTTTGGGAAGGCTTGCACGGATACCAAATGGGATCTGTTTCCTCGCTCTCTACCTTAAACTTACATACCATTTCGGCTCCAAGGCTGTAATAATTAATTCAAACTCTACAAGTTGCTCACACAATTCGCCACTACAATCAGGCCAGTAATTACGCACTGGGGTAACGATGCTTAAGCGAGACGCATGGTAATCCAAGGGGTGCATACGCATGCATGGTGCAAATACCTCGGAGAAAATTACACCGCTACTGTGGAATTCGCAGTGCTAGAGCTGAAATGAGTACCCGAGAGTTGGATTTTCATACACAACTGTGCTAGTAAAGGCTAGTTGGAAGAGCAGGCAATAGACCTCAACGGCAGGTGCCCCTTATCAATACAGTATCTAATCTTCGTAAACTAGTTTTGAGATAACGCTACAATTTAAAGATAGCACTACAGATTAGTATATCTTTCTAATTGCTCATGGCTAGGTTTGAGTAGCCCGTTCGTTCCCCCCCCAAATTTGGCCCCAAAAATAATGCTTGGCTCCCACTTGGCCATCAGTTTTTGCTATATAGCTGTACATTAAGCCATAAAAACACATAGCTAAAGCATCCAAAGCTCAGGGTACAATTAAGCAGAGTCCACAAGTCAGGGTAGGTAGCGGCCAAAGGCACGAGATCAAAAAATTCAGAGATCGCAAGGCCCAGAATACCTGCGTACGATCCAGAAACGACCAGGATATTGAGCCAGCCACTCGGCAGCTTGATGCGGTGGTTCCAGAGTAGGACCAGCACAAAGTACTGAAGGTGGAGCCCCTCGCGACGCAGTAGCGGCCACATGGAAAAGTAGGCGATATTATTGATCCACTGGACCATGGCCGACCACTCGGAGTTGTTTTCAAACATGAGCAGCGATGTGGGAACGAGGGGAACCAGCACGCTCTTCTCGTGGACCTGGAACCCGAATAAATAGAATGCCCACGAGCAGCACGCAAAGGCGATAGCCAGTTTGCTTGTGGAGCGGCAGAAATAAGCAGCAAAGCAGCTGGGCACAATCGATATCAGCGTGGCAAGAGTGGCCATTCTCTGTAGCTCCGAGGCATCGAATCGGTCCTTGTACTTGACCAAGGTGTTGGTGACGCACCAGAAATTTGCCACCTTGTCCTCCCAAAGGCCCCGAGCAAAGGGAAACACGCGGTGCAGAATCTGCAACAGCTGTTGGGGGTACGCGATCCACGGCAACAATGTCACTGCCAAAATGGTCAAAACTGTGGCGCCTACGAGCACAACTTGGGTGAATCCGCGGCGGGTGTACACTGGATTCCTACCTAAAATGTAAAAGAAGATCACCGGCGCCCAGAAAAGGGCCATTTGCTTGAACAAAAGCGCAAACGTGAAATATGCAGCAGACTTGATGGGGCTGTTTTTATAAACAATACAAGCAACAAAAAGCCCCAGCATCACAGAATTATACTGGAAATGTCCATTATCGATAATAATCAAGCTCGGCGCCAAGATGAACATCATAAAGTTCTCGACCCACACCTGGAATGGGATCTGGCGCTTGGTGGCCCTGGCTTTTGCGTACTTGTAAACAAACGGTACGTATAATAACAATTGACTCAAAATTACCGTGAAACGCATGTATGCCTTTAGGCTGGTACAGCTAGGGGAAGGCGACCGAGACCCGGCACCGCGGCTGGTATCGAGCTCAAACCATTCAGGCTCGAGAATCTGGCCCAATTTACCGAGAATATACGAATGGTACGCCGTTAGCGGCGGGTAGTCAAGCCCCCACCACTCGAGGTCGTAAAAGTACCACTCGTGGCTCGATAGGGCAGTAGTGATCTCGAGCCAATGTCGCTGGGCCTCGAAATCGCCATAGAGAGGAGGAGAGAGGTACCCCGAGAATGGCCCCAGTCCCACTGCTGATGCTATAATGACGAAGACGCCAACGGCGATGTAGGGCAGCATCCACTGCGTACTGTACGGTACCGTGAGCATGACAAAGAGGGCTCTGGCTTGAAGGTTCAAATGAGCGCAGTCGGGACCACGAGCGAGCGAGACGAGGTTGGGGATGGAGTCCCACTAGTCTTTGGTATATGTGGGTCAATGTGGGTCACTTGCAACCACATTTTGTGATTTGAGTGACCCACATGCTCGAGCCTATTCGAAACCCAAACCGATAGGGACATTGCAATACTGCCAGGACAAGAATTACTTTATACAGCGTCTAGATACTTTACAAAAGTTTCTTACATGACCTGACTCTCGCTTGGGACATTAATGCGCAGATCTACTCTCGCCTCGCAATGCTCCCGGGATTGCCATACAATGTGCACGCGAGACGCAGTCAACAGACCCGATGCGGGTCTCGATTTGAGATATTCTTGTGGAGCTCGGTAAAGCTTTGGGATCGTATAGTTGCAACCCCACGATGCAGTAGTCCCATAGGTCGTGCCACGGATCATAGATATCGGCCTGGGGAGCGTCCGCCTGGGCAGATCTCGTATCCTTGAGCAGGCCAAGATCAATCAAGCCACACAATGAGTACAAAGGCTCTACAAACTCTGGTTGCGGAGGTAATAATGTTTCAAGGGTCTTTTGTGTTGAGTAGTGACTCTCCGATGCTTGTGCTGGAACCGTGAGACGTCTGGTAATTTCTGTCTTGTAAAAGTCGTTGTGGGATGCTTTGCCATTCAAATTGCCAGACGCAAAGGCCCAGCCCTAACCCAGCTGCACCAGACCCCACACCGATCGAGCAAAGCAGTTCAATTCTCTCGTGTTATGTAATCAGTCTGATATACTTATCATATGACGTCATTATTATTTTCTGGGCCAAACTCATAATACATGCATAAATTTATAGACAGGCTTCACTATAGGCAGTTGCAAGTGGTACTATACAATTTTCTCAGTATCTCCCTCTTCAACGTATACAATTGAGACCTTCATGCGCCTCTTTTTGTACACACAAAACAGATTTAGCGCAGCTGTGATCGGTAGAATCAAAGCATCTCTTCTAACGGAGATTCCAAACAGAGTCACCTCAGGTAGTTTTGGTAAAACAAGACCCATTACAACGGTAATCCATGTCAAGGCTCTGGCAAAGAATGCCGCTCGCCATAGCATCCCGTCTTGTACCCTGGCGTACACCCAAAACTGGCAATATGACTCTTGCCGTTGTTCCCACAAGCAAGCGACGATAACAAGCACAAAACAGTATGGAAAGGGATCAGCAAAGTTAATAGGGACTGACCCCCAGGGGTGCATCGTTAGAGTGATAAAAGCACCCACAAAGGTGGCGCCCTCCAAAAGAGTCTGGGCAAATCCATATCTTTCCAGCATGGCTTCATATTCCTTTTGCGTACCCAGTTGAATCTTTGTGGGCTGGCTAGAGGTTTGGGTGCCGCGTGCCACTATCCGCACATCGGGATCATCTACAAAGTAATCAGGATAAGCGTAATAGAGCACAAACAGACCCAAAAGAAAAATGCCATCAACAACCTCGAACAAAGCAGTCTCAGCTTTTGCGCTCAATACCATATTTGCATCGAGACACCAGAATAGGCTTCCCAAGTAGAAGCCGCTGTAAAGCGCCCCAACCGATCTGATGAGGTATGTCGGCGCCCTCGTTATAATAATCTGCCCAAAGCGAGCGGGATGGAGTTCTCCAGAATGCGTCCATAGCCGGAGAGCCGGGGGTAAGATACGCTGGCTTTCAATCACGATCATCAGCGCCCACACACAGCAGGCCACTGGATCATCTTGTGGCCGGTAGCAGTATGAGTTTTCCGGATTGCAAGCAGCCCAGCCGGGTGCGGAAGCCACGAAAACCCCGATAGAAAGGCAAATGGCTAGAAATGGGATGAGCGAGGGGTCAAGATCCCAGGATACTGATGACTTGCTGGCCTCGTCTTGGGCAGAGTCGGATTTAGTCATTGGATATCGGGACGAGCGGTCCAAGCAGTACTTGTAGAACTTTAAGGTTTGAAACCTAACCCTTGCGTGCGACGTGCATGCTGACATGCAAGGGCTCAAGAACTGTGAATGTACTCCCTATAGTGCGCTAGTATAAAAAGCACTTTTGCGTTATTTAGACAGCAATCCTGGTAATCTAGTCCATCATGTATTCTGTGAAGTTGGGTCAACTTTAGGTCTTGCCTGCTGTGCCCTTGCATTGCACCTACTTTATCTCTCAGAGTCTTTTGTACAATCACACTAGTCCAGCCAAACCAGATTCAAGCTCAGCATGGCCTTCTATGCAGTCTTTGCAACCGTTCCCTTGGCCAGGGCGTAAATCAGGGCAGTAAGAGTCGCACAAAGTCCAGGCCTAAACCTACTGCTGAGACAAGCTTGAGCAATGGTGGCGCAAGGTTCGGGCTCTGGGCCACCCGCTATGGGCCACCCTGCTCTGGGCCACCCTGCTCTGGGCCACCCTGCTCTGGTCTATCTTCAATTATACATATTCTAGTCGCCCGCCGCCGCCTAAGAAAGGTTGGTACAAACTCGCACTGGTCCGCTACGAGGTGCATTCACCAACTTTGTACTCAAACATCGCGCTACAAACGGAACAAAAATCCAATGAGCCCTCTGCGTAATTGCTTCGTTGGGCAGTTACAAGAGGTTTTAGAGCGCCCAGCGCGCCCAGACTGTCTTATGGCTAAAATACATTAATAACTAAAAGTGGGTATATAGTTTAACTAGAGTAGATACCCCAGTGCTGCTCGGCAGCAAAAGCGCCAGGAGCCTTCCAGTAGTCGTTGTAAGCGGTAAACAAAAAGGTGTCATCACCGCAGGCCTTCTTGATAGAGTCAATGGCAGCCTTTTGCTGGGAAGAGCCGCAGACGGCCTTGCCGTTGGTCTCACCCTCAGAGGGCCAGCCGGACTCGGTGATGATGGTCTTTTTACCGCCGCAGGCAGCAGAGACACGCTGGATGTTGCCAACGAGCCACTCGCCGGCCTGCTCAGCAGCGACGTTGCCGTCAAAGAAAGCGTGGGCGTTGCAGCTGACATAGTCGCCAACGTCGCAAAGATCGGGGTTGTTGATGGTGGCAATAAAGGTATCAACAGTGGTGACGGGGCCAGTGTAGCCGAGACCCTGGAGGGTGGAGCGGCCGGTGTCAACGTACTGCTTGACCTGGCTCACAGAGGCCTGGCCACCGTTAACGAGCTCGTTACCGATAGAGATGGTGTGGACCTTGGAGAAGTCATTGTTGAGAGCAGTGGCAATGGCCTTGCACTGGGAGGCAACGTCGCTAACGTCAAAGACACCGAGGAACAACTTCTGGTTGTCGCCGATGGCAGCGGCAACGTTCTCGACCTGAGAGCAGTCAGTGCCGTAAAGGCGAATGACCTTGTAGCCAGAGAGCTTGGAAACCTCAGACTTGACGGTGTCAGCAGACTTGCAGCTGCCATCGTTGGCGTAAGGAGAGTAGGTGATACCAAGGGCACCGGCGTCACCGCTACCCTCTTCGGGAGAGGTATCGGAGCCAGAGGAGCTGGCAGAAGCGCTGGAGGAGGCGCTGGAAGCAACAGAAGAAGCCTCAGAGGTGCTGGAGGCGGCAACGGCAGAGGTGACGGCAGAAGCCTCGGAGGAAGTCTCCTTCTCGACGGCAGGGGTGGCAGCGGCCTGCTTCTGGGCACCCTCGGCACCGGCAGTGACCCAGACGGTGTTGTGGACGGTGACTTCAACAACCTCGGGCTGGCGCTTGTGGATGTGGTGGTCCTGGGCAATGGCGCCGCCCAAAAGAGCGAGAGCGCAGATATTCAAAACGGATGGCATATTGATAAAAAAGAGTAAAGGATAGGAACAATAAGAAAAAAGAATGAGAGCCCTAGTAGATAATCGCCAAGCGGTGAGAACTGTGTAAACCCCTCGATGGCGCGGCCCACGCCTTATGTACAAACCTTTGTTGTGGGTACGGGTTGCTGACACACCCGCGTCAATGGTGATCCCCTGCAAACATGATGATACACTAAATCATGTATGCCAACCTCAAACAAATCCGAGAAAACACGGCTCTCGGTCACTCTGGCTTGCTGAGGTTCCCATACTCGTGTCCTTTTGCCTCCAATTCTTTTCACAATCACGCGTTCCCTCTCATGTATCCCCCCCTCCCTCGCTCGTTTAGTAAATTCCAACTACCTTGGATGCACATCGTGCAGGAGGTTATGCATACAAATTCCATAGCCCCACTCGCAGGGGGGGGCACGCTGTATAGACCTATTTGTACTTTGTGACGCGTTAAATTTGAGCTTGTAGTCTATTTGCTAGTAATAGTGTACAGGTGTCTCGATTATTCTGCCAGTGGGTCCCTAAATCCCGACTTAACCACACGCTGGGTTCGTCGCATCACTTTAATTTCAGAGGTTAGGGCGCGTAATATATCTCCGGGGCAACAAACATCTGTCATCGGAAACTTAATGTAGGGCCACCATCTACCTTTGTTTATTTGTGATACTTGGCAGGAGTTTCAACGGGCCTACACCGCTAATATTCTCTGATTCTATGTTTCGGCCTTGAATTTCCTTGTTTTTGTTTGCGGAAATGTCTCAGAATGTCTCGGTTTGGATTCCTGGTCGGGGCACCTAAAACTCATATCGTTTCAATCAGTATCAAGCGAGGAGCCGGTTGTCCCCTGAACACTAGGAGGTGTATCAGCCTGTTTATTGGTTTGTGGCAATGGGTGAATCAAGGAATGCTGTCTCCTGTTTTTGACTTTTTTTTTTCCAACCACAAAAAGTACTGGAAAAAAACAAAAACCCCACCTGTCCGTGGGTGGGGACACCTGCACCAGACCGGCCGTTGCCCGAACCAATGTAGGTCTAGAGCATTGTCTATACGTCTACGCTATATTTGAGCCTAGTTTTGATTAGTTTTATAGGTACCAGGCTCCTCTATTCCGGCATCGACTGCTGAGGCTAGTTATGTACCGTAACAATCGCACACACCCTCTGCCACCATGGCCCAGACACTTTTGGCACTGGAAATTTAATTGGGTGGAGAGTTGAGAGTAAAATAGAGAAGCATGGCGTGTTTGCACAGCAACTGTCCCGGAGTTCAGCTAGATGGGGATCCCTAGATTGTTAAAACTGTATAATTCTACTCGATCTTGATCGCAATCCCAAAGTCACAGATCAGTTGTCCCAATAAATTTAGCTGCTAGAGACTTTCCAAGTGATGGCAGCTTTGTGCAATGTTTAGTTTTGCCCGAACCCAGCACGAAACTAAAATCCACCCAACAAGATCGATATCAGCCAGCATTTACACCACCAAACCCTCTGCAGAGCTCCTGATACTAGAATTATGTACTAGAATAAATAATTAACGCTCCTTGAGCATCTTATTACGCTTCTCACGGCGCCGGAGACGCTCGACCCGCTTCTTGTGCATCTTCTCGGCCATGCGGTCGAACCGCTCCTTCTCTTCTTTGCGCTCTTTCTTCTCCCTGAGTTTCTGCTTGTGAGCATCTTTCTCGGCCTGCTTTTCCTCTTTCAGCTCTTTTTCCTTTTGCTTGAGAGCCTTCAATTTTTCCTTTTCGGCTTGTCTCTTATCCCAAGAGGATGAGGAGGCAGGAGCGATGGGTTTATGAGTGATTTTCCAGGTTCTACCGGAAACATTAATCTTTGCCATATTTATAAAAGCAAAGTTGAGGGTGAAGAGGAGTTTGGTGGGAGATTTTTTGGTGATTGCGTAATAATTTTTTTCCAAGGTGACCGGGGTGATCGACAATGTACAGGCGCTTAAATGTGGCGCTTGAACGTGGCGGCAGCTCGGTTATGCATACCAGCTGCATGTTACCCATCCAGTCGATAAAGTTCCACTTCCTGCTCAGTAGGCCATTGGTCGCTTTTTGTGGCGAGCTTTTGTAGGGTCTGGCCGTACTGTGAGTATACAATCAGCGCACACAAGATCCGTTTCGTGGGGGTGAACCCGATCGTCTTGAGCCAAGTGAGCACCCGGTCAAGCTCCTCCTGGTAATCACCCCTACCGAGCATAACAATATACGAGTGCACAAGCAGCTCACTCGGGTACGACTTGAAATAGTCCTCGCGGTCTTGCTGGATCCACCTCTTGACCTCAACCAGCGCACGCTGAGCAGCCCATGCATCGCCCCACATATCGGCTTTATGCGCTGCTTGGCATATAAATGCAACCGCATCGCACGACTTATCTCCAGGAATCGACTGGTATGTTTCCCAGGCCAGCTGGGGCTCCCAGTGACTTTGCAAATACAACAATGCTTCCTGCGCTGCGGGGGCCAATTTTCCAAGCGGCGTGATAAACTCTTTGAGAAGCACGTACTCATCATAGGTGTCTACTGGTGCAAGCATGCTTTTTAAAAGAGCGCTACTCAAGTTGATGCTCGGCAAGGCAAGAAACTCGTTTAGGATTCCCTGTCTGAAATGAAAGCTCCTCATTTTTCGCAAAACAAGGCACGTCATCTGGGACGAGGGCCGTATTCCGTTATTTTTCCAGTACTTCCACAACTTTAATAGCGTCTCATCATCATTATCAAAGGTGCCCGCTGAAACAAGTCCCTGGAGGAACGCTTCCCAGACTATTGGCTTGCGGTCTGGTTTGCTAATAGAGTTGAGTATCACGAGCCCGTCCTCAAATGATGTGCAGCATCGCAGTCGTATTAGAGTTTTTCCGTACGTGTATGGGATATCGTTTCTTGCGCTCGACGCGTCGTTGTTGTCCTCACTGGGCATACCCTCGATAATCTGGAGCGCCAGCGCCCGTGATTCAAAATGGGCCACGTATGCCAATGCGATGAATCCCTTTGAGTCAAGCTTTTCGGTCCCCAAAGCCGTTACCAGTCGCTGCTGCGCGGTCTTGATGACCTGCAAGTCGCTGTTACTCCAGAGCGTTCCGTACCGCGCAAGTTTCCATAGAAGCTCGTTGAGGGCCATAGAGTTGAGATTAGACGTGTCACACAGCTTCAGGTACAGCCGCACCACCGGTTCCAGGTACTCAATGAGGTGTCGCTGCGCAACCTCCAAAGCAAGCCAGCACAGTTCAGGCTGGTACTGCGAGGGGATCAATGCTAGGTGGTCCTGGTAAAGGATCAAGAGCTGGTGTGCGGTACGTCTGCTCTGGATTGGGCGGTTGAACGCGTGTAGCAACAAGAATGCGGGCCATTGCTCGTCAGCCATTGCCGTTAGCGCTTGGTCAAGATCGGGAGCAAGAAAGCAGCTGGTCCATGCCTTGAGCTGCCGCTCGCTCACGCTGTAGGCCGCCATGATCCTCTGCATGACGCTCTGGCGATATTTTTCTTGGGCGAGATTGGGCCTCCGCTGTAGCAATAAATTGAGTGCATCACGATTCTCTCTGCTATAAACGCCGGAAACAACAGTCAAAAGCTCGAGATCACTCTGGGATAGGTTTTTATACCGTTGTTGAGTACGGGATTTCAGCAATAGGGGTCTTTGACCGTTGCTAGCAATTCCAAAGAGTTTATTAAAATCTGCTAGCTTAAAACCCACTTTTGGTTTGGGTATTCGGTGCATAAAATGCAGGTTTTCGTTGTACGCCTCTGTAGTCCAGAGAGTAGAGAGAAGGGGGGTTATGAGGGGGGTAGAGCGGACCCCGGATACCTCTGCGTTTTATTATTTTATTGGCGAGCTCTTCTCTCTCTCTAGACTCTAGAGCCTGGCACTCATCAAGCCTCGGGGAGCATTGCCACCAAGCAAACACAAAATATAAAGCAAAAACAAGTAAATGCCACCATTGTCATATTTTTATCCTGACGGCTCCACATGATGATCCTCCACCCCTTTGATCTCTCTTTATATCTATCACCACCGCTATTAGAGTTTCCAACCGCATTACTGTGCAGGGCATTAAACTTGATGCTGAAAAGTTTATCGAGATGCTCCTCGTGTAGGTTTCCGCGGGTAGCTCAATCTTTTGTGCGATTATATAGCTCCGATCCCGAGAACCTGATTGACTATTTGGTGTCGAGGGGACTGGTTTCGCAGGTGACCGGTGACGGTGCCAGATCGGCCGTCGAGACCCCCACAGGAGTCTACCTTGGGGCTGATCCGACTGCCTCGAGCCTTCATCTCGGCAACCTAGTGCCATTGATGGTCCTGCTCCATTTCTATCTCCGCGGACACCGCGTGTACCCGCTTGTGGGTGGGGCTACCGGGTTCGTGGGTGATCCCAGCGGCCGCCAGACTGAACGGCAGCAAATGGAGCAGCAACGCCGCGAGCAAAACGTCAAGGCTATTCATGAGCAAATGGTTACGCTGCTGGAGAACGGAAGCTCGCTCGCGACAAAGTACGGATACACCCTGCGCGGCAAGATTGTGCCCCTAAATAACTACTCTTGGTGGCAGGACGTGTCGATGCTGGGGTTTCTCTCGACGTTTGGGCGTCACATACGCGTCTCACAGATGCTGGCGCGTGAAAGCGTCAAGCAACGGCTCTCCTCCGAGCAAGGTATTGGCTTCAATGAGTTTACATACCAGGTCCTACAGGCCTATGATTTCTACTACTTGCACAAAAACCACAAAGTTCAGTTTCAATTGGGGGGTAACGATCAGTGGGGGAACATTACTGCCGGCATAGACCTGATTTCAAGGCTCAAGGACCAAGACAAGAGCCAAGGCCAAAGCCAAAGCCAGAATGCAGCCTATGGAATTACTGTACCTTTGTTAACCACTCCTAGTGGAGAGAAGTTTGGCAAAAGCGTCGGAAATGCTGTTTTTATCAACCCGAGCCTCACGCGGCCCTACCACATGTACCAGTATCTTCTTAAATCACCCGATTCGGTAGTTGCCAAATATCTCAAGATGTTTACGCTTTTGCCTATTGCTGAAATCGATGAAATCATGACCCAGCATGATCAACAGCCAGAGTTGTACAGAGCCCAGCACCGCCTAGCCCACGAGGTAACAAGCCTAATCCACGGCGAACCAGTTGCGGCCGACGCGAAGCTTGTGGGAGAAATCATATTTGAAAATAAACGCGCTAGCGGCGAGACCATCCGGTCGGCGTTCCAGTCACAAGAGCTATTGCGGGCTATGCCGCTGGTAGGCGAGCACTGGAAAGATGTCGTGGCCAAAGTGACGGGTAAATCAAAGTCTGAAGTCGCAAGACTGCTTAAACAGGGCGCCATTTATAGCGGGTTGGACCGCGATGTTGTGCGCAAGAGGCATATTGAGGAGTCGGATCTGGTAGATGGGCTCCTATTGCTACGGGTCGGAAAGACCGAGTATTTTGGCATAATTGAGCCTTGAATAAAGAATTTAATGATGTTTTTATTTACGAGATGGGCTCATTGTTGTATATCTACGCTTTGATCACACAAGACCGCCAACGTACCGCCGGTGTGGTCAGACAGTGTATGAACGCGTGCTGAACCAGCTTGTGGAGATGTACTTTCCACATTTCAGAAAATAGCTACGCTCTGGCGCGCTCAACTGTACTCAATCACTTGATCAGTGACATGCGACGCATACGCAGAGTCTCAAGTTTTCTAATTAGTAGACTTATTAAAAGCACTCCCACTTGATAATAACGTGAGGCCTCTGCTCCAAACTCTTCTCCAAGCTATACCTAACCCTCCCCAGTGCGAACTCAGGCAGACGCACTGCAGTCTGGATGCAGGCTTCAAGTGAAGAGCTTTCACTAGTGCTAAGAAACTCCAATATGGGCGCAACGATTTGCGTTTTTATGTATGATATCTATTTGCAGACCATAAGCGATCTCATGGCGAGACACTTGGAGAACTCGGGGCTAGGGTCAAACCTTATTTCCTGAGGTACATATAAACGAGTCAAGCCCCCCAAAGAGCAGCCATGACGTCTACCTTTGACGAGATTCAGGCCCCAGAGGAACCCAGCAGTTCTTCCCGAGTCTTTCAAGCTAGAAAAATCACATACTGTCGCTGGGCTATTATAATTAACGCCTTCAGTTTTTGGATCATATTGTGTATGGCTCCCCAGAGTCTTCAAGACATACCAGAGCCTGATGTGGCCTACACACCATATGACGCGCGGCAGGACCTGAATATTTACGCCCAAATTACCGTTCTGTTGGTTCTCAACTATGTGATGTGGATGATCCCAGCATTGGCTAATGTGGATATTGATTTCTTTTATCGGTACTACCAAGTTGGATCACCGATCTGGCTGGGTTTTGGGACATATGCTTTTCATTTTTTTCTCGTGTGTGTCTCGATATGGGCTCCATACTTGATCAATACCGCTGGCACCGGTGACGGGGTATTCAGATCCAGCAGCTCACTGTTCCGCAAGGCTGTATTCTGTTTTTTGGTATACACCATAGCTCGCATCATGCTAGTCGGTAGAGGAGCTTATAACAGACCTCGAGCGCCCCACAAAGAAACGGGCTCGCCATGCTAGGCAGGGAGGCTCGTGATCGCAGAGACAAGGTAGTATTCGTACAGGCAGCGAGGCCTGAGGTTCCTGTATTCAATTTCAGAAGGGTGAGCGAAGCTAATGATGCCTTCAAGGAGCGATATATGGTGTTGTTTGGCTTCAGTGAGGGTCGAAACGGTAATTAGGGGCCGTTGAAGACAGAGCCAGTCTGAACGGGCCTGAACTCCTGTTCCAAAAAGTGGAGAGTGGGAGGAGATACGAATCACAGTGTTATCGAGTACGTGATGATTGTTACATTCGACTTGATGAAACTAGGGTATTAATTTGCCCCAATGTTCAAGGTTATCTGCTAACGGGGTAGACGACGTTACCAAAGTCTGAGCATTCATGTTCTGATATCAAGATGAATGAATAAATACACAAGATTTACCACGCGCACCAATATCATCCATCAGTAGTGCTACAGCTCGTCCCTATGATAACTAATGCATCTAGGGCTACCAAACCAAATGAAGAATCCACAAAAGTGTACCAGAAGGCCCCCAAAAGCAGGGAGGATTTACAACGGCCATCAAAGTCAAATAAAGTTAACTAAACCCCTAATCCAAACAGCTACGTCACAATTAGCCCTACTACAAGAAGTAAAGCCAAAGCAAGAATGAATGCACAAGACCAACAAAGTTCAGCCGAAAGGACTCAACCTTCACATTCTGATACATTTTTCCTCCTCTAATTACATACCCAAAGATCTTTTATACTACTAGTCTTCAGCCACGTTACTAGGGCGACCGGTATACTGCTTTTCCGTCCCTTAAGAGGTGATGCTTCTGTCTGAGAAACGGACGTATAAGTGTTACCTTTGACACCCCAATATTCATGGAAATATGGTTGAGACCCAGAGGTCTGCAGCCATACGTATGCAAGGTGACGTTGTTTCCCTATGCTCCCATGATGCATACAATTTCGGTAAGTCTGCATGCTAAGCCTGCAGCCAGCGTTCCTGGAGAAAATGTGAAAATATTTGGTCTTATAGATGCTGTGTATGGGCTAGTAGATTGAGCTCACCAGAAATGTTTGTCAGAATGGATCGCATGACACTTTCCGGATATAACTCTATGCAGCCGCATGCATATGCGTACATCTAGCTACCTAGGCAGATTTCCAAAAGCTGAATGTGATCGAATACACCATTTCTGTGGAAAGCGAGGTTTTAAAAATGAGTTATATTTCTTTTTAGTGGAAAAGCCCTCTGAGATTAGAAACCCGCTTGAAATTATCGTTGTTGTATTGTGAAGGTACTAAAAGCACGCATTCAAATGCTGCAGATTTATGGATTATCCCAGTGGTAGGATTGCTACCCAATGGCGACCACTTAGATATCATCTTTGCTCCACTTTCCCTTCTTGGCCCCTGGCGTACTATACAAGTGTCACTAATCCTGCAGTTGGATGCGCAACTCAACTCAATGGACAGCATCAGCATACCAGACTTGGGGAGTATCCATGATATACTCAATAGTGCAGGGGTGCCGGATGAACTGGCCCGTATCATCGGTGCCACTCTTCAGACGATAAACGCCGTCCATGCCATTTTATTGAACGGCCTGACGCTGTTGGGAAAATGTACAGAAGGTCAAACCCGGCTTGCATTTTGCCTGGCCGTAAGTGCAATTGGCGTCGCTTTTCTCGTCCTGTATATTAAGCTGGATCCCGTCAGCTGCTGGGGCTCGACAGGCCCTGTTGCCAGGAGAGTTTCCGATTTGTTCAATCGTTTCCTAGCATTAACAGTGGGTTGCGTCTATATGCGAACTTGGTATCTTGTGGGGGGGAATTTTCCTACGCCACTCTACTATTTTACTGTCGCCATTTCGGTAATTACACTCGCGTTGACAATTCTCTCTCTCGCGTGGCGGATTGCTGTTGGATTCATTGCTTTGTTCAGAAAACCGCGGGAGCATACTCGCGAAAGCCAAGAGGCGGCCACATGAAGAACTGGCCCGCACAAATTGTGAGTATCGGTGGCAGAGCCTTGACTTGTGGCCGAAGAGCGCAGTAATAAATCGCTTCATGACCGGAATGATTTGATCCTTGAGTGATCCTGCACCGCACTACCTTGGCGCTGTTGGCTATGAATCTGTCCACTCAAGCAGCGCCAGTTTCCCGCCTGATCTCACTGTGCACAAGCTTGCATATCCTCTGGACTAGCTGGCCTGCTCTATTGTTTATATAGTTGTTGTATATCTTATTGAGTATTGTTTGGTATCAATTCCTCGAGTGCAGGCACACTGTACTGACCTCACGGAAAGGGCGCAATCTTAGTTTTAGTTGCATAAAGCTATGATATATTATGATAATTTGGCAGCATTTGCTATTCATCGCCTTCCCTACCCTCATGGTACCCACATGCTGCCGAGCGAGGGTCAAACCTTATTTCCTGAGGTACATATAAACGAGTCAAGCCCCCCAAAGAGCAGCCATGACGTCTACCTTTGACGAGATTCAGGCCCCAGAGGAACCCAGCAGTTCTTCCCGAGTCTTTCAAGCTAGAAAAATCACATACTGTCGCTGGGCTATTATAATTAACGCCTTCAGTTTTTGGATCATATTGTGTATGGCTCCCCAGAGTCTTCAAGACATACCAGAGCCTGATGTGGCCTACACACCATATGACGCGCGGCAGGACCTGAATATTTACGCCCAAATTACCGTTCTGTTGGTTCTCAACTATGTGATGTGGATGATCCCAGCATTGGCTAATGTGGATATTGATTTCTTTTATCGGTACTACCAAGTTGGATCACCGATCTGGCTGGGTTTTGGGACATATGCTTTTCATTTTTTTCTCGTGTGTGTCTCGATATGGGCTCCATACTTGATCAATACCGCTGGCACCGGTGACGGGGTATTCAGATCCAGCAGCTCACTGTTCCGCAAGGCCGTATTCTGTTTTTTGGTATACACCATAGCTCGCATCATATTAGTCGGTAGAGGAGCTTATAACAGACCTCGAGCGCCCCACAAAGAAACGGGCTCACCATGCTAGGCAGGGAGGCTCGTGATCGCAGAGACAAGGTAGTATTCGTACAGGCAGCGAGGCCTGAGGTTCCTGTATTCAATTTCAGAAGGGTGAGCGAATCTAATGATGCCTTCAAGGAGCGATATATGGTGTTGTTTGGCTTCAGTGAGGGTCGAAACGGTAATTAGGGGCCCTTGAAGACAGAGCCAGTCTGAACGGGCCTGAACTCCTGTTCCAAAAAGTGGAGAGTGGGAGGAGATACGAATCACAGTGTTATCGAGTACGTGATGATTGTTACATTCGACTTGATGAAACTAGGGTATTAATTTGCCCCAATGTTCAAGGTTATCTGCTAACGGGGTAGACGACGTTACCAAAGTCTGAGCATTCATGTTCTGATACATTTTTCCTCCTCTAATTACATACCCAAAGATCTTTTATACTACTAGTCTTCAGCCACGTTACTAGGGCGACCGGTATACTGCTTTTCCGTCCCTTAAGAGGTGATGCTTCTGTCTGAGAAACGGACGTATAAGTGTTACCTTTGACACCCCAATATTCATGGAAATATGGTTGAGACCCAGAGGTCTGCAGCCATACGTATGCAAGGTGACGTTGTTTCCCTATGCTCCCATGATGCATACAATTTCGGTAAGTCTGCATGCTAAGCCTGCAGCCAGCGTTCCTGGAGAAAATGTGAAAATATTTGGTCTTATAGATGCTGTGTATGGGCTAGTAGATTGAGCTCACCAGAAATGTTTGTCAGAATGGATCGCATGACACTTTCCGGATATAACTCTATGCAGCCGCATGCATATGCGTACATCTAGCTACCTAGGCAGATTTCCAAAAGCTGAATGTGATCGAATACACCATTTCTGTGGAAAGCGAGGTTTTAAAAATGAGTTATATTTCTTTTTAGTGGAAAAGCCCTCTGAAATTAGAAACCCGCTTGAAATTATCGTTGTTGTATTGTGAAGGTACTAAAAGCACGCATTCAAATGCTGCAGATTTATGGATTATCCGAGTAGTAGGATTGCTACCCAATGGCGACCACTTGGATATCATCTTTGTTCCACTTTCCCTTCTTGGCTCCTGGCGTACTATACAAGTGTCACTAATCCTGCAGTTGGATGCGCAACTCAGCTCAATGGACAGCATCGATACATTAGGTCTGGAGAATATCCTTGATATACCCAATAGGGTTAAGATACCGGATGAACTGGCCCGTATCATCTGTGCCACTCTTCAGACGCTAAACGCCGTCCATGTCATTTTATTGAACGGCCTGACGCTGTGGGGAAAATGTACAGAAGGTCAAACCCGGCTTGCATTTTGCCTGGCCGTAAGTGCAATTGGCGTCGCTCTTCTCGTCCTGTATATTAAGCTGGATCCCGTCAGCTGCTGGGGCTCGACAGGCCCTGTTGCCAGGAGAGTTTCCGATTTGTTCAATCGTTTCCTAGCATTAACGGTGGGTTGTATCTATATGCAAACTTGGTATCTTGAAGGGAAGATTTTTCCTACGCCACTCTACTATTTGAGTGTCGCCATTTCGGTAATTACACTCGCGTTGACAATTCTCTCTCTCGCGTGGCGGATTGCTGTTGGATTCATTGCTGTGTTCAGAAAACCGCGGGATAATTCTCACGAAAGCCAAGAGGCGGCCACATGAAGAACCGCCCGCACAAATTGTGAGTATCGGTGGCAGAGCCTTGACTTGTGGCCGAGGAGCGCAGTAATAAATCGCTTCATGACCGGAAAGATTTGATCCTTGAGAGATCCTACACCGCACTACCTTGGCGCTGTTGGCTATGAATCTGTCCACTCGAGCAGCGCCAGTTTCCCGCCTGATCTCATTGTGCACAAGCTTGCATATCCTCTGGACTAGCTGGCCTGCTCTATTGTTTATATAGTTGTTGTATATCTTATTGAGTATTGTTTGGTATCAATTCCTCGAGTGCAGGCACACTGTACTGACCTCACGGAAAGGGCGCAATCTTAGTTCTAGTTGCATAAAGCTATGATATATTGTGAGAATCTGGTTATTTACCTAATGCATGCAACTGCATGCACCTCTATAAATATATATTTTAGATAGTTGATTAATGTCCGTTCTGTCATACACTCTCGGTAACCCTAATCTAAAGGTTAATCTACGGCATCTGCAAGGCTTGAATCTTTCACATATATTATGGTGATTTGGCAGCGTTTGTTATTCATCGCCTTCCATACCCTCATGGCACCCACATGCTGCCGGGCGAGGGTCAAACCTTATTTCTCGAGGTACGTATAAACGAGTCAAGCCCCCCAAAGAGCAGTCATGACGTCAAACTATGACGAGAGTCAGACCCCAGAGAAACCCAGCAGGTATTCCCGAGTCTTTAAGGCTAGAAGAATCACATACTGTAGCTGTGCTATTCTATGCAACGCAGTGAGTTTCTTAGGCCTATTGACAATGGCTTTCAGCAGTTTTGGCGATAGGTCGGAGACTGATGTGGCCTACACACCATATGACGCGCGAGAGGACCTGAATATATACACCCTTATTACCGTTCTGTTGGTTCTCAACTATGTGATGTGGATGATCCCAGCATTGGCTAATGTGGAAATTGATTTCTTTTATCGGTATTTCTATCAGGGAATAGGGCCATTATGGGTTTATTTCGGGTCATATGCTTATTTTTCGTTCCTCGGGTGTGCCACAATGTGGGGTTCACACTTGATCAATGACGCTGGCCCCGGTCACCAGGTGCACAGATCCAGCAGCCCACTGTTCCGCAAGGCTGTTTTCTGTTTTTTGGTATATACCATAGCTCGCATCATGTTAGTCGGTAGAGGAGCTTATAACAGACCTCGAGCGCCCCACAAAAAAATGGGCTCAATATGCTAGGCAGAGGAGGGCCCTGGGACCAAACCCATATTTTCACAATGTTGCTTCACAAAAGTAGGTGTCGCTAGACTCGAATGCATCCTAGCGAGGCGTTGCGAAGATCATTTAGGGCCCTCCCGTGACCCAGTTGGCCAACTGTTTTCTTGACCAAAGTGCTCATCAAGGTCTGATTTCACTTGATTGAGATGGGAAATATTGCTCTATGGCGTTGCGATAAGTCCATTTTCCACGTCTGAGTACCTTTTCTTCTGAGAAGTTGTCAGGACAACGTATCATTGGGGACGACCCGCATCCATCGTTCCTTCTCGCAGAGACTGACACAAATTCTCGGGCATACCCATCTCCTCAGCAAATAAATTAGTAACTTCTAGGTAGGTCTTTTTCGGTTTCATGGATTTTGACAATAGCTATACTCTTTAATGTTAAATCTAGGTCGTGCCACCCGCAAACCCTTTCCTGGTATATAAGATGACCAGAAAGAAAACAGAGCCGTTTATGCAACCTCAGGATCACTTGTTTAACAGGAATTTGACCTCAAATCTGTTTGGTTTTTGACACAAATGTTGCTGAGTCAAGTGTTACGTTACCAAGACAAGTCGTCGCTCAGCTTGTGGCGTAAGCCCCTGACGTGGGGGTGGGGGAGAGGGCCATGCTGACCAAGCTCGTTTGGCTATCTTTGGCCGTGGCAGACACAATTTCGGCCGCGTTGGACCCGGTAAACGGCAATCTTCTTAAACCGTTGCTTATTCCCCGCACTCCTGCGAGCCCTGGCCATCTCCAAGTTCGGAAATTCATCACCAACCATTTTGAAGAGTTGGGGTGGGATGTCGAGCACGAAATTTTCACAGCTGATACTCCTAATGGGCCTCTAGAGATGGCAAACATCATTGCCAGCACCGGCGACGGCCCCGCCAGGTTCACCCTGAGCGCCCATTATGACAGTAAAGTGGAGCCCGAGGGGTTCATAGGGGCTATAGACAGCGCTGTGCCGTGTGCGCTGCTGCTTTACTTGGCGCAAGCTTTCAAGGAAGTCGACCTCGACGTTGACTTTGTGTTTTTCGATGGCGAAGAGGCCATCGCAGAGTGGACCGACACCGATAGCCTGTATGGTGCCCGCGTGCATGCCGAGGGCGACCACGAGATCCAAACGCTTGTGCTACTGGATCTACTTGGAGGTAACTCTGCGCCAATTCCCTCGTGGTTTGAGGAGACGTGGCCGCTTTTCACCGAGATCAAGCAAATCAATGACGAGCTCCTCAAGCAAGGCAGGATGCAAAACGAGCTGCTGGCGGCCGGGCACTTGCACGCGTACTCGGGCCAAATGCTTGACGATCACATTCCGTTTTGGAAAAAGGGGGTCCCGTGCCTCCATTTCATACCTCACCAGTTCCCCAGTGTATGGCACACCATTGACGATGATGCAGCGCACTTGAACTACGCGTTTATCCGAGACTGGGCGGTACTTTTGACAGAATGGCTTGGCAAGGACCATCCCGAGGCGCTGAGCAAAATCAATGCCCAAAACAGACGCGTTCAGACCCCGTACCCAGCGCCGACCAAAAAGGGCAAGAAAACCAAGAAAACCAAGGCCAAGTCTCTGAATAAAGAAGATTTGTAACTTCATATAGTCTCAAAATGTATTATTATTGTAGATATGGGTTGCTAAGAGAGTGTAGAGGGCGGCTCTAGAGATTCTCAAAGAACTGCTCGTAAAACCACTCCACAGCCTGTAATTCCCACTATAAAGCCCAATAAATTAATTTCAACTTATTCCGTATATTACGTGCCCCATAAAACAACAGAAAACCCCTGTAAAGCCTGCCTTGGACACGTTGAATAGACACCGCGGCCAAAACCCCTAAAAAACCGCGCCTATTAGCTATGCTTGAACAGTTTCATGCCCATCCAAGCAAATATCGACCAAACCCATACACCCACGCAGCTCAGCAGCAGGAAAAGGCCCAGGTACCCGGGGAAAGGCCACCCAGTAAGCTCCTCATAGTCGCGGTAGCTGACGGTCTTCTCATGGGGCCAGCAGATCCAAACGCCCACCAAAACAAAGATCCAAGTGCAGCACAAGAGCATGGCACCCTTGAGGCCGAGGTTCTCGATCGGTTTCCCCGGTCTGCGAGGCCGGTAGTCCATTCAGTTGACAAATGGAATTGTTTGAGCTCGCGAAGCTGCCATTTGGGTACGAAAACCAAGATCAACTAGACGCTGCGCTGGAGAAAATCCCCATGGAGCGTATCTACGCTGCTGCCGAGGCCGACCCGGACGAGTCCACGAGCGGGTACGGCTTTGAAGACCGAATGGTGATTGAGCTGCTTAAATGGTTCAAGGAGTGGTTCCAGTGGGTGAATAATGCGCCATGCGAGCACTGCAAATCCACAAAAACTGCAATGGTCGGAGTAGCCACCGGAACACCCCAAGAGCAGCGCCATGGAGGCAGACAGGTTGAGGTGTATAAATGCGGCGATTGCGACCACCTAACGCGTTTTCCACGGTATAATGACCCTGCCAAGTTGTTGGAGACGCGCCAGGGACGCTGTGGTGAGTGGGCCAACGTATTTATGCTACTTTTGCGCGCATTGGGCTTGCCGACGAGGTATGTCTGGAACTCTGAGGATCATGTATGGAACGAGGTCTTTTCGCAGCATCAAAACCGTTGGATTCATGTGGACTCGTGCGAGGCGGCATTCGATAAGCCTTTAACCTATTCCGATGGATGGGGCAAGAAGATGGCCTACGTGATTGGGTTTTCGATTTATGGCGCAAAGGATATCACTAAACGGTACGTACGTCGAGACGAGATGCAACTCAGTCGCGACCGGTTCCCTGAAGCGCAGCTGGAGGCCATGCTGGCGACAATTGGCGCCGATTGCCGTGAAGGGCTGGACCCCGAGGATCAGGTATTGTGGTACGAGCGCGACGAGATTGAGCAGGCTGAGCTCATAAGTTTGGGACAGCAGCCATCTGATACTACTGGCGCTGAGTTACCGCGACAGAGCGGGTCCAAAGAGTGGGTAGAACAGCGGGGTGAGGGTGGCAGCTAGTGTGGTACTTGTAGGTGCTAAAAAGCAACAACGCTCTAGAAAGCAGCGATAAATGCGCCGACAATAAATGCACCAACGAAGAGATACGCTCCCCCAGGGTTACCATTCTCCTGCAAACGACTCCCAAATTGTTGGACTGAGTCGAACATTTAAAAGCACCATAAATCACGTTTTATAGGTACATTATACACCATTGAATCCAACAGTATGTTTAAATAAATATTATAGCAATGTCGATACAGAGGATATCTGGAGATACATTCAGATGGCTGGCAGGGTCACCGGTCCAAAAACTGAGTGGCCTGGTCGCGGTCTAGTTTTGTTATTGATTTCGCGGTTGATTTCAGCAACTGCTTTAGACATCCATCTGACCCGCCGCAAAGCCTATACCAGCACTCAGCAGCTTGTTCACCTTTATACCCCCGAGCAAGGGAATCTCCGAGCACCCGATATCCAGCTTTGCCTTACCGGTAGTAGGCCCAAAATCAACAAACGGAATCCCTTCTCTCAAGGCTATAGTTATAGTTTCCTGCATCATCACAAAGTACGCCTTGTACTGACGGGCTTTGTCGTGGTCAAGGCCCTGCATATCGCTGGTAAGGGTGTTGCCTAGAAAGAATAGCACGCAAGATGCAATCACCTCGCCGTCAACCTTTAAGAAAAGCAATTTGCGGTACCCGTTGGGATTGTGGCAGCCCATACGCTCAAGGAACTCGGCGGTGGGGTTTTTGAGCACGGCAGTGTGGCCTTCGCTGGTTCGCTTGGCAGCAATATTATGCCAAAGATCTATTGCAATACAGCAATTGCTGGGGCTGAAATCAGTCGTCTCGTGTACTTGCCCCTGGGCGCGCTGAAATGCCGTGGCCTGGTTGCGGTACTTGATGGCCTTGAGGTAATCAGCGCACGTTTTGGACTTGTATGGCCGCAAATCACTAACGTGGGACGGTGGCCCCGCGAGTGTTTGCCACCCGCTCATGCTCAGGGCTTTGCTGTTGTTGGAGCTACCATAGCACGGGTTGTAGAGTACTGAGCACCGCTGTGAGCGCGGCAAATGATTATTCCACCGCGACACAGCCGCCAAAATAGCCGCATTGCGTGCAGTGGGTTTCTTTGTGGGCGCAGTATAAAAGATCATTTGCCGGAATGGCCAGTGGGAGCCGAGGATACCAAACTTGATGCAGAGCGGCTTAAACCACGACTTGGAGCCAAGCGTGTGCTGCAGAATACTACCCAAACGGCCCTTGATGGCCCCGGTAAGGTCATAATCGTGAATTGTGGTCAAGAGAATTAGCGCTTCAGACGACATGAGCGTTTGCCTGAAAGCAGTCTCTTTGTCAATTTCCTCTGGAGTTTTCTTCCCAATATCAATCGGAATCCCCTTTTGCTTTTTGCTTGCCTTGCGTTGGGCGCGTTTCAACGCGTTTTTCGAAAGTTTGGGTGGGAGATGCTTGCTGCTTTCAGAGTCAATCAGCGTAAGGACCGATTGAGAGTCATTGGGGTTATCAAAGAGGCTTATATCGTCAAGGTGCTGCCACGCTTTGACGTTATTGTAGGAGCGGTTGTAGTGATAGAGCTCATCACCCATCTCGGGCTTGCTCGAGTCGTCATAGACGCGTAATACACGACAATCAAATCCAGGCATGGGCGAGTTTACATATGCTTTCATGAGATCGAGAGCTTCCTGGCCTCTGGCGATGTCAGGGCTTGCAGTACCAGCCGCAGGGTTATTGTAGGCATCGATAAGTGCGGCCCACTGGTTGAGCTGTTCGGGGCTCAGGTCGCTCAAATCATACTCCTCAATCCGCAGCTTAGTTTGTGGGGTCGTATTGAGCATTGTTGCGCACCAAATACATGCCAGATTGATGATCACACCGCAGGATGCAAGGATGGGATTGGCCACAAGGTACGACTCGTAGGTATCTTTATTGATACGTTTGGCCACATCCGCGACACTTATGAAAAACCACACACCACAAAGCAGAGCAGACAGTGCACACACCGCGATATGGTAGTATGTGTACTTTTTGGCCTGGAGACGAGTTTGGGCGCTAATGGTGAAGACTACCCCAGCCCCCACAAACCCAGCGCAGGCCAAAAACGTGGGCAGGATAACATAAATCTGATTGTGTTGGGTTTTGAGGGGCGCGCTGTAGTTTAGTAGCAGCGTTGCAACCGTGATGACCAGCTGCAAGATACTGAAAACGGTGATCAAACAGTCGCTAAACATGACGGTTGGCCAATAGAGGCAAATAATCAACAGCGAGACAAATGCGACCTGTAGTGCGAGGCCCACAGCACTTAGCGTCTTGAGAGCGACCCCGACACCCTTGTACCCAGACTTGTCGAGGCCGCGGACGAGCCAATCGAGGTACTCGGCATCAAGCAGGCTGAATAGGTACACACAGAGTGCTGTAATGTTTGCGATTGTTGCGACTATCGATCCGACCCCGGGTGCCTTGTTGAGGGTCTGGCACTGCCCACGTTTACTGGCAAGCCAGTGAGTGTATATCAGGTACCCACTAGTACAGGCGGAGACTCCTCCAAAAATCGCGAGCAGAATATTACGGGTCTGGACATGATCGTAAAGTCTAGGGGGGAACTTGTTGTTGAGGCCCATGGTGGTGTACTGAATGATTGGAACGAGGATCCCGAGCACCACGGTGACGATTCTTATTGCCGGTAACCGTTCCTGCCAGTACATCTTGGGATGGGAGCTCGGAGGCCAAAATGTGAAGATCGGCAGAGTGGGGTCTCTAGAATTATATAAACCGGCTCCTTGCATGACAGCCGTTGGAGTGACGCAAGGTATATGCAAGGGGGTACGGGTCGGGGGAGAAAGTGAGTAGACGTGGAGGGGATTGAGAGATTTGAGTTATTGGTGATGTCATTTATATCTCATTTATGCACTGGCTAGGGTATATACTATTCATAAACGGCAGTGGGTCCCCTTAAACCAATGGACCCACCACTCACTATAAGTATAAATAGATTATTCAGGCTAAAAGTGCGCGCTTTTGTCTTTTTTCACGTTACTCTAAACCATAGGTACCCAGGAACTAGTCTGTTTAGCTGCTATTCTCCAAAGCTCGTGCCGAAATAGTATATAGCAGCCATAGCTTTAGCGCCCTAGTATTATATGATGGGAAGCTGGCAGCCCAGCACTGCGTTCAATGTGTACTCAGATGCATTAAAGATTAGAGTGCGTAAATTTCTCCAGAGGAAAGCCAGTCTTTTCACCATATATTTCTACCCTGGCCTGAATATGCAAGGCTTTGGAGCGTGCATGCATATATCATGCATTGCAAGACCGGCCGCAGTCGTCACCCCACTATTACCAGAAACATATGGCTGAAAAATCCCTCATTTTAGAGCCTTTCACACATTTTAAGCGTGCAGTGCCCGAAAGAGTTCCCAAAATTGCCCGGCGTACACAAGTTCCGGTGAACTTGACGTATCGGAGGTCGGAGATATGCCGGCAGTCATGCAGGTGCCCCTGGAATACAAACTACAGGCCATTACGAGTAAACGAGTGGACTGAGAGCATAGTGTTAGTCTGGTTTCCTTTTAACGATGCTTGGTTATTTTTGTAGTATCGGTTCTTTGGGCCGTACATGGCTACTCCGCTACTCTGAGCTGCTGCTTGAGCCCCTCCTCCGCTACTGCACGCGACCAACCGATTTAGAAGGTCAAGCTGAAACCAGATTAGCTTAGCACCCCCCCCATGCCTCCCGCGACTGGTCTCCAACCTAACTCCTAGTGTCTCCAACCTAGTTCCCCCACCTAATTGTCCCCACCCCAGCCTACTGCTTCCTACTACCCACCACGATGCTGATTCTGTCGCTGATGATGGGCATTGCGGCGGCATTGGGGCGTGATCCCGAGTGTCCGCCGTGCTTCAACTGCCAGGACCCCTCATTCGAGTGCAAACATTTCTCCAAGTGCCAATCCTCGATCGGGCGGTGCGAGTGTATTCCCGGGTTTGGCGGAGAGGATTGCGCCGAGCCATTGTGTGGATCGCTTGGCGGACACCGCGAGGTCAGGGCCAATGGCACAAAATGTGACTGCGACGAGGGCTGGGACGGCATCAACTGCAATATGTGCACCTCCAACGGCGCATGCAGCTCGCTGGTCGACGCAGAGGGCGCCGTTTGCTATACCGGCGGCGTGCTTGTTGAGGAGAATTATCACTATTGTAACGTCACAAACCGTAAGGTCAAGGACTTGCTCGGGAAACAGCGCGCGCAGGTGACGTTTGGGTGCTCGCGCAACCGGAGCAGCTGCGACCTGCAATTTTGGATCGATGAGCTCGAGTCATTCTACTGTAAATTCAGCGATTGCGAGTTTGAGAACGACGGCAATACCACGGCCTCGCAGTGCCGTAACCTCTCGTGCGAGTGCGTCCCTGGCCGGTTGTTGTGTGGCGCCGAAAACAGTATCGATATCAGTAAGTGGCTCACAGAGAGCGTCAAGGGTCCCGGAAACCTTGACTGTGACGTGGATGGAACCTGCGAGTTCAACGAACCGGCAATGAACCAGCTTATCAAGTTTGTGTTTGGCGACTCGGCAATTACCCTCGAGTGCGACGCGAGCGAGTGCCTTCACTACTCGCAGGTCCCCGGTTGGGAACCTCCTCACCAGCAGCTTGACCACATCTTTGTTTCGGTGGCTTTTGGGTTTGTTTTGCTGCTTGTTGGTGGCGGCGGATGGATCGTGAGACAGCTCTTTTACCGCAGCGATAAGTTTGAGTCGATCCCCTCGGAGCCCACGCAACAGCTCAATACTTTGCCGCTCGAGCTCGAGTTTAGAGGTATCAGCTATGCCGTCAATAGCCAAACAATCCTCGAGGATATCTCTGGCGTCGCTAAACCAGGAGAGGTATACGCAATCATGGGCGGAAGCGGTGCCGGGAAAACAACCCTGCTGGATATCTTGGCTGCGAAAAACAAACGCGGCACAGTAGTGGGCGACTTGTACCTCAATGGCGGGCTAGTGGACAAGGCTCACTATGGGAAATTCGTAGGGTTTGTGGGCCAAGACGATGAACTATTGAGCACACTTACTGTTTACGAGACTATTTACACTAGTGCGCTGCTAAGATTGCCGCGCTCAATGACAAAAGAGGCGAAAATGCTCAGGGCTATAGAGACAATGCAAGAGCTCGGAATCCTCCACCTGCGCGATAGCCTTGTCGGGTCTGCCGATCACCGGGGACTCTCTGGAGGTGAAAAACGCCGCGTTGCAATTGCGTGTGAGCTGGTGACAAGCCCTTCAGTCCTTTACTTGGATGAACCCACCAGTGGTCTCGATGCTTTTAATGCCTACAACGTGGTTGAGAGCCTTGTTAATTTGGCAAAGGGAGGCAACCGTACTGTTGTATTCACTATCCATCAGCCGCGGTCTAATATTGTTGCTCTGTTCGATAAGTTTTTGCTGTTGGCTCAAGGAAGAGTCGTTTTCCAAGGAACCCAGAGCCAGGCCCTCGACCACTTTGATCGGCTGGGCTTCAAGTGTCCTACAGGATACAATATTGCTGATTTCCTGATTGATTTGACCATGCGGGCAAGACAAGCCGACGCCAGAGGCTGCGCTGCCCACGATGCCTTGACGGCCGAGGGTGACCCTTCAACCCTTGAGGGCCCCGATTGCTTGGACCCGAGTTTGCATGAGCACACCCCCGACACGTTGCTTGGTACCGACGATAATTCCGATCCCGCACTTCAGTGGCAAGACTCTGCGTACCATCAACAGCGCCGTGAGGAAGCGCAGCAGCAGGCTACCGAGGCCCGCCACTCTGACTGGCATGCTACCCATGGGCTTGGGCCGCTGTTTAGTGCATACCGCGAAAGCTCGTACGCGCGGCTGATCCTCGAGGAGATTGATGCTGCCACTGATTCGCCGCAGAACCTGGAGGTCGCGGCGCTCCCGCAACGGATCTCGATGTTTGCTCAGTTTCAGATTCTCAGCGGCAGGACGTTCAAGAACCTCTACCGCAACCCGATGCTGGTTTTGACCCATTATTCAATCTCAATTGTGCTCGGGCTCTTTTGCGGGCTGCTGTACTACCAGGTGGAGTATGATATTTCGGGATTCCAGAACCGTTTGGGGCTTTTCTTTTTCCTGTTGGCGCTGTTTGGGTTCAGCACATTGACGGTAATAAACTTGTTTGGCACTGAGCGGCTGATTTTCCTCAGAGAGCGGTCCAATGGCTACTATCATCCGCTGCCCTATTATATGGCCAAGGTGTTGCTAGATATTGTTCCGTTACGAGTGCTGCCGCCCATCCTGCTTGGGTTTATCGTGTACCCTCTTGTGGGTCTCAATTACAGCGACAATGCCCCCGCCAAGTTCCTACTGATTCTGGTGCTGTTCAATCTCGCGAGCGCAACCACAATGCTGGTGATTGGGATCCTGATCACCGATTTCGGTATCGCCAGTCTTGCTGGGTGCCTTGTGACGCTGTTTGGCATCTTGTTTGCGGGCCTGTTTCTCAACCAAGAGTCCACGCCGGCTGTATTTGCGTGGCTCAAGTACCTGAGCATCTTCCACTATGCATACGAGGCACTGAGCGTCAATGAGGTGCGGTACTTATCGCTGGTCGAGCGCAAGTTTGGGCTCTCTATCGAAGTCCCCGGGGCGACGATCCTATCAGCGTTTGGGTTTGATAACGAAGCGGTTGCTGCAGACATACTGGGACTCGGGGTTTTCGCAGTGGTATTCTTGATTTTGGGCTATGTGTGCACATTCTACTGGCTTGTGGAGAAACGGTAAACGCGATGCGCGGGCTGGCTCACAGAATAATCTACGCACTCGCCCTGACTTTGCTCGTTCCTGCGGGACCTGCTGCGGGTATCGACGGCGGCTGATCTACGTACTTTGTGGGGGGACTGACGGCATTGTAATTTGATAAAACAAATATAATCATGAAATTGAGCCCCGAGACAAAATTAAATAGCGCATTCTAGGGCACATTGCCCTCAAGTAATTGTTTTGCGGCATCATAGCATACATCTCGTCTCGCCCACTCTTCAGGGCAAGGGTTATGATTAGAGCAGCAGTGTCTGTATGCTCGATCGATGCTATGCATAAGGCGGGGTAGATCAAAGCAAAAGCGGTGGAGGGTGGCGAGTGGCCCACCCCGGGCGGGTAGGGCGCATGCCAGAGAAGGGCAATTGAGGGTCCCGGGCGCGGTAAGTTCACGCCTCAGGCGCCACGGTAGGCTCACGGATTGTGCTTGCATGTGCTGCATCATATGCCTGGGAAATGCTAATCAATGACATAAGCATGCTCACCTAATCATTTTCCCGATATATTCCCAGATTTGGTTGCGTAAGGTTTTAACTTGTTATCCACCTCACTAGTCGTCCGTACTGAGCGCGCGATAAACCTATAGAGCACACAATGAGCACGGTACCAATAGATATATCGCAGAGGAACCCGGGAATCCCCGCATCCTTCCGGCGCGACTCGTTTGCGCACTCCCAAGGAATGGGCGGAGTGTCATGGGGCGGGATGTCGGTGGGCTCATGGCTGCGCGAGGAGGTTATGCTGAATGGGTTTACCCCGAATACAACCAACAAGCTGAGCATGAGCCCGGAGATCGGCCCGGCATATTTCCCGGAGCTCGAGGCCGATTTCTGTCGCGACTATAGCTGCTGTGACCAGCAGTTGCCGACGCTGCACGATCTCTTACGGCACTATGAAGAGAGCCACATCACCCCGAGCCCTCCGATCGAGAGCCCCGCCATTCGGCGCATGCAAAATATGGAGATGGTCTCCACCAATGAAGTGTTTTTGAACCAGAGCATTATCCCAGGGGGCGCCGGCGCCGCGCAATCGGGCGGAGGCGCCGCAGGACAAGCAGGCCACGCCAACCAAGCGGCGCTGCACCCCAATAATGCCATGCACAACCCCAATAACCACATGATGGCGGCATCGGCTAGCCACGCGCCACACTCGCGAACGGGCGCCGCCGGATCCGCCGCCGCGGCCCTCCAGCCAAAGAATGAAGATGACGATGAAGACGTTTGCATTGATGACCCAGCAAGGCGGCTTTATGTGATTGAGCGCAACGATAATAAGCCGTACAAGTGCCCAGTGATTGGGTGCGACAAGACCTACAAAAACCAAAACGGACTCAAATACCACCGGCTGCACGGCCACCAGAACCAGACACTACACCTCAACGACGACGGAACATATAGCATTATCGACCCGCTCTCAAATACGCCCTACCCGGACGGAATGGGTATGGAAAAAGATAAACCATATCGGTGCGAGATTTGTGGAAAACGATACAAGAATTTGAATGGGTTAAAGTACCACAGGGCTCACAGCACTCACTAAAATATTTATGTATTTATTGCCGCGGGCGGAGCGATGCCCGAGCTATGGCCGACATGTAAACCGATGGCTAGAAATGTAAAATGAAAGACTTTGATATCAGCGGGCGGGTGGTTGCGTTCAAGTGGTGGGCGGGCGGACCGTGTTTGGGTGAAGGGGATGTCTGCGGTTGGGAACTCGTCAGGGCACCCGTCAGGGCTCAGTGAGAATCCGGTAGGCTAACAGTCCCAATCAGGCTCTGCTTGGCATAATTCTTGCCACAAGGCTGGCCTTGTTAGTCTTGAGTCCCTGAGTCTTTAGTCCCGGTAAGGTTCGGATACGCTAGTCTCTGGGTAGGTACTGTACAAGTTCACCCAAGGCACTAATCGCTTTGAAACCGTTTTCGTGCCGGTTCGAGCTCGTTAAACTCAATCTCGTTCTGGATCAAGTGCCACTCCAGATGATAATGGACCGAGGATAAGATGGGATGAGCATGATAGATAGTCAAAAGTGTACAATGGATTTTGCTATGAAGTTTAGAGGATTATTCAAGTAGAGCGGCTTCCATTTACCAGGTAGGGCTCATTAACATCTTTTAGACACTGGTAGGCCAGCCAAGTCCAGCCAAGTCCATCCCAATAGAAACCGCACTAGTGCTAGTAGAGATAAATTAAAGGCTCTTCCAGACTCAACTGACTAGATATGACCATTTGTTTGTCCGTATTAGCTTGAGTCCTCGTTGCCATAGCCTCCCTTATACCTGGCCGTGTTAATGTTCCTCGGCTCACCTGCAGCCAAACTAGACACCTCAAGTAGACAGTATAGTCTCACTATATTCTATGAGCGCTCACTACTCCAGTTACACCGCTCCAACATTACACCAAGTCAAGCACTTGAGCCAAGCGGCTCAATTTCACCTCAACTATATAGCCAAACTAGCCTCTTGTACCTAATGCCAGGCTCTGTGGTCCCAAAGCGTCACGAAAATGCCGCAGACCGCACATCTCTATGGGTCCAAGAGCTAGTGCAATGGTCTAAGATACACCTCCACCACTGCCAAAAATAACTACAAATAGACTGGGAAGCACAGCCGTACAGACTTGGAAGAACCCAGTAAGACTTGATTTCTCACCATAGACGCGTCGAGCGTGCCAAAAACTCTGGCCCAGCCCCTATACGCGTTACCATGCCGGGATCCTTGGCCTTGATCCGCAGCAATACCGCCCGCACCTCCCCCATACCGGCGCCTGTCTCTGCTATTCCTAGATTAGGAGACCTTGGATTCCACGCTAAATTCCCAATGCGGTTAGAGTGTGTCTTGAACACTTGTCTTTGCTCAGGCTAGCAAACATTGCCTTATGGGCAGCCTGGACCCCTGAACCAATCAGCTAACTAGAATCTATTTTTAACAATACATCGTCGACGAAAAGATTAGCCAAAACTCGCCACCCTGGTGACAAAAGACCTCTTAAGCTACTGAAACATGCACTGCATCTCTATACCTGCATGACCCCTGCTTGACTAAACCGCTTTGGCATTAATGTGGGTCAGAGAAAGTAGCAGAGGTGTAGCACTGTTGATAATGGATAGTTTAGCTGTCAAGTACACCGTTCCTGTGCCTCCTGGGCACACACCCCTATTCATCTCATGACTGAGAATATTCAGCTCGCAAATTGATCTGAGACAGTGCAATAATATTTTCACCAATTTGTTGATAGCCCACATGCTGAGTAGCTAGGGGTGGGAGAGGAAGGTTAAGAGATGGGATCCAAGGAAGAGGAAGAGAGCAGGCTAGAGAAAAAGGCATTTACATGATAATAAAGCAAGGGTGTCGCAAACCATCTCAAGACTCTCTTCAATATATCATAGCTTATACATCCCGTATGCATGTATTAGCCTAGAAATTCTCAGTGGTTTTCGGATTGCTTGATTTGGTACTAATGATCTTACTGCTCTAGCAATTGTGTTGAACAAGTCTCAGCCCACATTTCTAAATCGGTAAACGCCTGTTATTCGCTTGGCTCACCAGACCGCATCATGTAGGAGTCTGTAGCTCTAAATTAGCTCCCGAGGACTCCTTTGGAAAATCCTGTATGTTTCAGTGTATATCCGATCAAAGCTCCCCAAGTTGGTAAATTATGACCAACCCATGGAAAATCCAATTTATGCACAAACAGCACCAATAATCACTATGGGGAGGGGGGTCAGGATACAGGGCTTCAGCGGCCTTTGATAGTGCTTTAGACCCCAATACTATACACTTGGCTCGGCAATTGATACACCGTTGGAATGTTTAAGCGTATGGACCAGAGGTGTCTGGCAACACGCGTTTTTGCCAAGGGGCATGCAGAGACAAGGGGGACGACGGGGGGCCCGGGTGCACATTCAAGGAATTATAGAGATGGAAGCGCGGGATTTTAATGAAGCGTCATCGCTCGCACCAATCTTTAAAGCTTTTTGTCTATTATTAGCTTGTGGATTTTTCGCGTTTGCTTTATTCGGTCGTTGATCTATAAATATAATTACCAGAAATAGCGGAAAGTCTTAGACTTCGAGATGAACTATAAGAAATATTGCGAGCATATCTCGTGCAGTGTTCGCGGATTCCCTTGATCCAACAGCTGGCACAGTGCTCAGTGCTACTCAAGTGTAAACAGTGCGAAATGGCTCCCCTGCATACTCATGCAAGGCAATGCAGGGCCATTTCGTGTTTTTATGCAGGTCAGGAGTACTATATATTCAGGTAGATCTGGGTCGGATTTAGTATCGCTATCGAATAATGGTTCAACTTCTTAATATCGCCGTCCTCTTGAGTGCTGCTCTGGCTCAGTACACAAACTCCTCTACCGCCGCCACTGGCACCGTGGGCCCAAACGTAATTACAACAGTTGTCACGGCTTTCACTACTGTTTGCCCCAGTCCTACTACAATTATCACCAATGACGCTACCTATGTTGTTACTGAGTCCACAACTTTGACCATTACCGACTGCCCCTGCACTATCACAACTACTGCTGAGAGCTCTGCTAAAGCTACTGCCACCGGTACCGAGTCTCCTGTAGTGTATTCTGACGAGCCTGCTACTACAGTCACTACCGTTGTATCCTCTTACACCACAGTTTGCCCCGAGGACACCGTAATCATTCAGGGCACGCAGACCGTTACTGCCACTCGTGGCCAGACTGTAACCATTACTGACTGTCCCTGCACCATCACTAGTACTGCTGCCCCCGGCACAACTACCGCCGAGACTTCTGTTGTCCAGTCCACTCCTCTCCAGAACGCTACAACCGTTACTACCGTTGTCTCATCTTATACCACCGTTTGCCCTGAGGATACCACCATTACTCACGGTACCCAGACCGTCACAGCCACTCGTGGTCAAACTGTCACTATTACTGACTGCCCCTGCACTCTTACCAGTACTGTTTCCTCTGACATTACTGTTACTGGTACCGATACTGCTCCTGTTTACACTCCCACTACTGAGCCCGCCAGCACTGTCACCTCTGTAGTCTCCTCATACACCACTGTTTGCCCCTCCGATACCACTTTTACTCATGGCACCCAAACTTATACTGGTACCAAGGGCGAGACTATCACTGTGACTGACTGCCCCTGCACTGTCACCAGCGAGGTTCCCGGCACTGTTGTAACCGGAACCGGCACTGCTCCCGTAAACCCTCCCGATACTACTGTTACTTCTGTTGTCTCATCCTATGTTACTGTTTGCTCGTCTGATGTCACTATTACCCACGGCAGTACTACTATTACCGGCACCAAGGGTGAAACTATCAGTGTATCTGAATGTCCTTGCACTATCACTAGTGTCGTTCCCGGCTCCAGCTCTGGCTCTGGCCCTGACAACTCTGAGCCCGTCAAGACTGGCTCTGGCTCTGGCTCTGGCTCTGGCCCTGACAACTCTGAGCCCGTCAATACTGGCTCTGGCTCTATCATTGTCAACACTCGCACTGTCAGTGTCCTCACCACCTACTGCCCCGAACCTACTACTATCACACAGGGCTCCCAGACCTACGTCGTGACCTCCGCGGGGACATTGACTATCACCGACTGCCCCTGCACCGTTGAGGAGACTACTTCTGTTCCCGTCGAAACCACTGGCCCCACTGAGCACCCTGCCACTGCTAACGCCGCCATCGCTTTTGCCCCTGCTTTTGCCATGTTTGCTTTGCAGATGCTCTAAACTATACCGCTTTTTTCCACTTGCATTTTATCTCTCAACTTGTGCTTTACCACTGCCTATTTCCTGATAATCATAATTTAACCGTACAACAATATACCTATACAAGTTCACAGTCTATATTTCCGTTCCTAACTAGTCATTCTCTGGGCATTCAAAATCCAGACAACACCTTGAGTAGCAAATGGGCTTTTCTATTCTCTTTTTCATCCCTTGTGCTTTTGTTCTCATTTTTGATATTTCCCAAATCACACACACGATCTGATCGTCTCCAACCGCATTGCTTGCTCACCCCACACATCTATGAGCAAAACAATCACTTTATTTATTGTTGATCGAAGCTCTTTGAACGAAACTGAGCTCGAGCTGGTGAACGACTATCTAGAAAAACTCATTTTCAAGCACATTTATTGGGCTCGAAAGACCCATCGAATTGGTGTGTATACCGGCCAAGGCACCAGCGAGGTTGAGCCCGTGATTCCCTTTCAGGACGCCACCGTATCAACCTGGAAATCGTGGAAACGAATCACACCGTTACCAGGGAAAGAATCAACCCCGTATGACGATATCATGAGCGGAGTTGAGCACATGGGCACATATGTCAAAAAGCTCAAGTTCACCAAGCGGCTCAAGTGGTTTGGCGGCGATCTCCCTGCGTTTGACCAAATTGACCGAGCTCTAGAAGCCCGGCAGATTGCGCTAGTGGCAGTCTTACCTGGTGGTAAAGACCCATTTACTGATCTCGAGGATCAGTGCAGTGTTGATGAGATCAAGACTGTGGCGCCGGTGAAACTGTACGAGGGCCCTCTGACCCTTGGATATCCACACGACTCGCAAAAGCTAGAACTTGCCGTCAAGATATTCCCACATATCAGGTATAACAGTCCGCCCACGACCCATGCTGTTGTGACTAGTGCGACCACTGGGCACACTGCTGCTGTAAAGTTTGGCAGAGATAAAGTTGTTGATGGAAATGCGGTTGATGGATCAAAGCTGGAGCGCGGATACCTCTATGGATCGCAGATCATCCCTGTGAATGCTGAACTTGACGAAACCGCCCGCAGCGTGAATCTGGGGGATCCGGCGCTCGAGATACTAGGATTTGTAGACCCGCAGCCGCAGGCTTTTATTGGCGAATCAAGCGTAGTCCAACCAAACAGCCTTGAGTCCCATGAACGAATCGCTCCTATAGTCAATGCCCTTATCGAGACTGGTACCTGCGCGCTGGCCCGGTTCGTCAAGGGAGGCAAGTATCCTAGCCTCCAAATGTGTTTTCTTGAACCGTATTACGATGAAAACGGCAGCCACGTGCTCCTGATGACACCAGTGGCGATGAATCAAGATAAGCGCTCTTGGTCGTTTAGAGATCTCAGTGATCCTGCCCCGGGTAATGAACCCGACGAGGCACTTCAGCAGGTGATGGACCGGGTGGTTGATGAGATAGATATGGGGGACGAATTCGCTGTCGATGATCTCTATGTACGCAACCCCAAATCAAGGCGATTGATGAATTACATGATGGATGTTTTTAGTGACCGGCCAGTCAAGATTGATGCTCCTGATATGGATGTGGTGGGCACGGCCCTAGTTCCTACTGAGGAGCTTGCTAAAGAGCTCGATCTCAAGCAAATTGTAAAATCAAAAGTGGCCAGAGAACAGGAAGATATAATTGCTGAGGAGCAGGAGCTTGACTTGGACGAGCTGCTTTGAGTGTACACAGCGATACTATGTATGGATTTTGGGGCTATAGTGTATGTGATTTGATTTGTGGGGAAAACTAAGTGACGCGAGTTTATTTACCAGCTCGGATTGGAGCCACTGACACTTGGCGGCAAGTACACCAACTGAAGCTTTCCCCTTTCTGGGTTTCCAAAACAAAGCCAAGGAGGTTTTCGAGTACTGATACGTGGCTGGTGTATATAAACTATTAAAACGTTAGTGTAAGCTCATAAGCTTCCGTAGTCTTTAGCGTGTGAGGCGTGTCAGACTAGGCGAATTTTCATGCACCACGGTGCATGAGTAAAGCGGGCGCCTATCATTCAAGGCTGTATCGTAGTATCTACATAAAAAGGCCAATAAAACACTAGCACAACTTTTAAACGCTTTTCCAGACTGTATATTACCCCTAAGCGTGGGCAATATTGGATCGCTGCTACATGCCGAGAATATTGCATTGCAACGACCCCGTGGTACTTTCAAACTTAGCAGTTGGCCAGATTGGCATCAGCTGTAGCTTCTCTGTTAGATCGCAATCAGGTGCAGTGATACACCCAACCAGAAGTCTTCCCACTCAGTCTAGATTTATCCATATGCGCCCAATCTGGCTCTTGGGGCGATCTCGCTAGTCCTTGAGCACTCATGTAGTCACACAGCTAGTCCTCAACAACTCCTGCAGCTCAAATACTCTGGCCGCTTCAACTCAACTCTTCAGCTGCTAGATCCCTGCTAGTAATAGCATAAAAAACTTTAAAGTTCACTAAAAAATTAATGTTACATGGGGAAAGACAGGCAAAGGGACTGCTCCCTAGCATGCTTTGGTCCCCTAAGTGCGGACATCGGGCTCATCTCTGCCCACGCATTCCTTGAGCTTGAGCATACCCAGGACATCGTCGATGCTAGGTCTCAGGTACTCCTCAGCGCTGAGGCCGAACTTGGACTTGTCGCCCTCGAACTTTTCAAAGTAGAGACGAATTGTGGCACCGCTAGAGCCGGTACCCGACAAACGCACAACCGCACGAGCGCCGCCCTCAAACTTGACATAAAGACCCTGGTTCTTGGAGACAGAGCCGTCGAGGTCCCTGTAGCTGAAGTTGCCCGCCTCTGAAACAACGAGCGACCCGATTTTCTGGCCCTTGACGTTGGGCTGCTCGATAACGGCCTGCAAGTTGCCAACAACCTTATTTGCGCCATCAGAATCGACTCCCTCATAGTCGTACCGCGTGAAGAACGTGCGGCCATAGGTATTCCAAAAATCCTTTTGGATGGCGTCAATAGAGGCTAGCTCGGGATTGGTCTCAGCCACAGCGGCGATAATGTTGAGCCATGCAACAACGGCCCAGAGACCGTCCTTTTCGCGAATATGGTCGCTGCCAGTACCGAAGCTCTCCTCGCCACAGATACTCAGCTTGCGGGCATCAAAGAGAGCGCAAAAGAATTTCCAGCCGGTGGGCACCTCGTAAACATCGAGGCCCTGGGCCTTGCCGACCAAATCAATGGCTCCACTGGTGGGCATAGAGCGAGCAAGGCCGTGCACGCCGCCGTTCTTAAAGTACGGAATGAGTTTGGCGTGGTGGGCGATGATAGCTACAGAGTCACCGGGCGAGACAAAAGTGTTGCTGCCGTAAATCATGTTGCGGTCGCCGTCTCCATCTGAAGCGGCGCCAAAGGGGATCTTCTCGGCATCAACCCGCTCAACAAGTGTGTGAGCGTACACCAGGTTGGGGTCTGGGTGCAGCCCGCCGAAATCGGGCAACGGTGTGCAGTTTTGCACCGCGCTTTCGGGCAGTCCGAGCTCGCCCAAGAAGATGGCACGAGCGTATGGACCGGTGATGCCGTTGAGACCATCAAAGAGCATCTTGAAGCCCTCAGTCTGCTTGATGAACTTGCGGATAACCTCCAGATCAAAGATCTCGTTGATCATCTCGACGTAATCCTTTACGGGATCAATGATCTGCACGACCAGGTTGCGGTCGCCGCTGGGGTCCTTGTACTCGCGCTCGCCAATAGTCTCGAGATCGACCTCCTGGAGAGCGATCCTCTCGTAGCTCTTGAGCTCGGCGCTGACGGCGTAGATCTTATCGGTGACCGATTCGGGCGCGGGACCGCCGTTGCTCAAATTATACTTGATACCGAAATCGTTGTCGGGGCCACCAGGGTTATGCGAGGCAGTGAGCAAGATACCGCCAGTGGCCTTGTACTTGCGAATAACGTGCGAAGCTGCAGGAGTGGACAGCAACCCGTTCTGGCCAATAATCAGCTTGCGCACACCGTTGCCGGCGCTAAGCTGCGCAATAATATTAATGGCTGTTTTCGAGAAATAGCGCCCGTCACCGCCAACAACAAGGGTTGCGTCTTGCGCGCCCTCGGGAATACTCGACAGGATCGCCTGAACAAAGTTCTCAGTGTAGTTCTCTTGCTCAAAGATCTTCACTTTTTTGCGAAGCCCGCTGGTACCTGGCTTCTGGTCCTTGAAAGGGGTCGTTGGGGTCGTCATGTGGGGGGGAGGAGGGAGTGGACTGTGGAGTTGGTGTATATTGTGGGGGTGGAGGGTGTTATAGGGGTGACTAGCCAGGGTTAGGGCGGATAAGGGGTCTCCCTTGCAGAGGTAGAGAAAGTTGGCAAACACTACCTAAACCTGCCCGTGAAGGACCACGATCAATCAGTTGTTGGTATTGTAGATGTGACTAGACTCACCTATGCCACTCTAGAGCAAATCAAGAGTACCGGAGACTCCAAAAGCGATGAAGGACCGGCGTGGTTTAGAAGACTATCTTACACAAAACTATATACAAATCTGGTGGCACTAACACCTCCACCCCCGCGAATTCAATCTCGCAACCTTTAACGCACTCATGCACTGGACTCCCTCAACCCTTGCAGACCGCCACCCTGTGCGCCACCTCAATACTCTAAACACGCCACCTCGCGCGCCACTTTGTCCCTTTCCGTCATGTCAACACAGGAATCCACTGGATCCTCACTCTCCAATGTATTTGGCAGCCACGTGAGCTTGGCGGAGCTCAATGGAGATGTAGCGAGCAGGTCCACATCACGATTCCCCAGCAGGGCGCCCTCGCCAAGGCCCAATGGCGGCGCGAATTCTGTCGGTGCCGATTCTGCGGGTTCCAGTGCAGGGGGAGCCATTGCGGGCGCTAGCGCCGGTTCAGCCACCACAAAGCGCGCGCGGTCGCGTACAATGACGGCGCGATCCCGCCCGAAACTCGGAACCACCAGCCTCGTGCTGCGGTGCCTCGTAATGTACGCCGCCGGTGCAATCTCGTGCTATGGTGCGGCAGAATTCGTCGCCGCGGGACGCCTGGGTCCGCACCTAGCGCAGGAGCTCCCAAAAGTAATGCTCCCAGCAATAAATACCGGCGCTATGACTGCGCTTTTAATTGGGCTGGTCTTTGCGCGCTTGCCCGGAAAAGCCGCCAGTAGCACCAATCCCAGCATCGATTCCAGGCCAGGGAGCTCCGGCGGTAGCGCACCACCAACGCTCCTTCACACCCATTATGATTGGCCGTCATTTGTGCGCGGAACAGGCGCCATTATGGGGCTCTGCTATGCCACGACCAAAATGCAATCGGCATGGATGTTTTGGGGGCTCGCAAACCCTGTTTTATGGTATGTTATTGACTCTTCCCTGGCCGGGTTTGCGTTTGCGGCTGTGTTTAGCGTTCTGGGAGGCGGTATTGCAGTGAATTGGTTGGGATGCGATTACCGGGACGGACTAATTGTCTTGAGCTGTTTTTTCAGTGCGGCAATCATGTGGGGAGGTTTGGGAAGGCGGCTATCGGTAAAAGATCGACCCGTGTTTTAGAGGCTTGAGCTAGTGCCAAAAGTGCCCACTCAGAGATCAGCACCAACAGGTCTCATTTGGCACCTCACAAATTCTCGGCCTGATTCCCGTTGGCTAGCCTAATCACGAACATCATCTTCGCATTATTGCCCCTGTTTCCTTCTCTCCACCTCTACCCGCAACGTATTCATGTCCAACTCATTTCACAAATAAACATCACGTAGCTAATTACAGAGTGTTGGAGCTGTAGCGGCTTCAGACACATTTGACGATACCTGACAGGCTGCTTTGATGCTTTTGAGGAGCTTCTGACGCCTGATTTTCCTTTTTAAAAGAAACCGGGTGCTGTGTGTAGCCGTATAGCCGTGCTCCCTTTGTGCCCAATGCAGAATGTATCACTATTTAATTAACTCGGGATAGTCTCAACGTCCGACCAGAAACTCTGAGCCTGTTTTAAATGTCCACCACCGGTAAATCAAGAAGCCGACCCAGATCTACATTTGCACTTGTGCTCTGTAGAGTCATTTGTCCCTCAAAGAGCTCTACCCAATTTGCTCTTGCTTCTTTTAGTCCTAGCAGTAATTATGCGTAAATAATTGCATTCACTATATGTCATCAAAATGATTCATTATTTTCTCTTGCATATGCGATGCATTTGGTGCAGGTGAGGTGCATAATGCAAGCGCCCCATCAGGTGAGTCTTCACCATGGCAGTCCTAGGGTTACCATGAGTCTATTATCCGCTAGAGACCCCAAGTATCCCTCGGGTCTAGGCTTTTAATGCAGATGACTCTTTATTGTCAGCCTATTGGCGCTATACGCTATGCTGATCACTACCTGAGACCTGCATGGGATGCCCGCGCCTTCACCTGCAGGAGCAGAGACAGTTTGTTTCTTGAATGATGAGGCCGAGCTATATATAGAGGCAAACTCGAACCATATGTGCTCTAATGGACTTCAGAACTTTTGATTTTGGTAAAATATGCTTCAACGGAGTCACCCATGTTAATCTTGGAGCATTGAACCGTGACAGCCGTTTGAATACCCCGAGACGTCTACACTTGTACCCGCGAAACTTGGACGCACCGCTCGAGAAGCAGCTAGTCAAGGCCCTTGCTGCTATCCCCGAGTGCGTGGCTTTTCCTCAAGAAGTTGATGTGGCTGCTGTGTTCTGTGTCGAGACCGGCCTGTTTGGATGGAAAGATAATGAACGTACCGATGGTGATACTGCTATAGATTCAGCAGACCCTAGTGTGGAGGATAGTGACCGGGTTAAAGGTCGGGTCGAGGCGGCGCTCAAGCATATTCACGATAAGGACAGTGTTTATTCCCGTATAATCCAGCTTGTTGAGGCGACTAAAGTCAACGTTTATACCAACTCGTACCATACCGCCAAAGAAGGTATTTCCGGGTACGCAGCCAAGGTCGGTGCCGAATTATTCGGCCTGGCTATGTCCCCTCAAGCTATTGAGGAAATGAAAATGATGGGGCACTGATTCTCGACTGTGAATGTCACACGTGGTTTGATTAAAAACATTGTTAGCACCGGGTTCAAGAGCCAAGATGCGTACGCCAAGTTTACCGAGGGTCTATTCCCACAGGTGGGTGACCCCGAAATTAGTTCCTCTGGGGGTTCCCAAGAAATTCACAGGTACCTATCGGGACCACCAGCTGGGACCGGGCGCCTCAGTGTGTGTTATGAAACGTTCAAGCTCGCATCCAACAGTCCATACAAGTGTGTGGGTGGCGACTCACCTGAAATCCCCAAAGTAATGGATGAATATGCTGAAATGCTCGCATGTCCCTGGGCCTGGCATATGGATAGCCAACTCTATACTGAAGGCGCCCACCGCCGTGCTGCATCGACTTCTGAGGGGATCCAGTCGCTTGCGGTAATTCTGCTCCGCATTGGTTTCCCGGATTCTTCCTTGGCCCGCTCCCGGTCACTTATTAGAGCAAATGATGCGTTTGCATACTACCCGCATTGGGTTATACAAGCTAGATCTGTTAGGCGACTGGCCAGCCAGGAGCCCCGGCGTGAGCGTACAGGATCTGAGCGTGGCTGGTTGTGTCCATGATCTTTCTCTGGCTACCTGCTCTCCGCGAAATGGTGCAGCTGCTCTTTCTACAAAGGTTTACCAAGATACTAACCCCTAGTTTTGTATCTGAGTGGATGTCAAGAGTCTGGCTAGCCTTTTACTGGTGAGTAGCAAAGATCAAAAGGCTAAGAGCATATAATATAGCTTAGATAATTACAAGAGCACTTTTAACGGCGGCAAATACTCCTACAGAAGATAAGTGCTGGCTAATAGGTGCAGGCGCTTATCACCTCTCACGCGACCTCCCTACTCGGCACTCCACCGCCAAGTACGCCATGGTAGTTTCCATTCGCCCTTTACCGGCGCTGCCAAGTCAAAATCAGTGCGTTCCAAGTGCTCGAGGTACATCTCAATCGGCACGCAGCTCATTGCCGGCAATACCAACGCGTTCGGGAGCTTGAGCTTGGTCTCGTCCTTGAACTGTTTCATCAAGCTCTTTGCGGTGAGAATGTGGTCATTAGCGCGCGTGGCAACCTCAAACACCGCATCTTTCAGCGCGAGAGGCCGCTCCCCATCCAGCAGCTGCTGCTCGGCGATTCCGCATTTTTGGAGCTCGTTCAGAGGCAGGTTCACAAAATTCTGTTTGCCAATGTAAAACTCAAACCCGCGCAAAAGACTCGCAATGCCATTGGCCTGGCCCACGTGCGCAAGACTATCAGTAACAAGCGAATCAAGGTCCGGATTACTTGCCAAGTACTCTTGGAGCTGCGGCGTTTGCAGCATATCAAATAATGCATAGTTCATCTGCGAGTAGACGCCCTCGCCATATTGTTCCATGGATTCTACAGTGCGAAGGGGCCGACGCTCTAACCGGTGCTCCTGGGTCTGGACCATGGTCAACAGGTATTTCTTGTGAAATTGGAGCTTGTTTTTATACAAAGCCTCATGCAGGAGCTTGCTTGTGGGGTCCAGAAGCTCTGAGGACGCGGCTTTTGTAAATATTTTCTGGACCTGAGATTTCCAAAATTCAAGCTTGACCTTGCCGAGAGCAGGCTGCGTTGACGTATCCACGATTTTGATTGTTTCCTGATTGAACGAACGTAGCCCAATAAACCCGGGCTGTACATTTGTAGGGAAATATTGTGCGAGGATCTGAGCGGATTTGTCTTTGAGTTTGAGCATAGTGAATGTGCAATGGGACTAGCTAAGGTCTTGAAAAGACTGGATCCAGAGTAATGTGAGAAACGATCCTGGCCGCTATTTCAAGAGGCAAAGGAACCACGCGCGCTAGGGACACACCCCTAACCCTACTTAGTAAGGGTCGAGCATATTAGGTAAACGCACTCCCTCTCCACCTCACCGTTCCTCCCACATAGCATGTACGCGTACCTTGTTTTGGCCGCCGTGGCTTTGGCGTCGATTTGGTTTGTATTTGGGCGTAGCGCCAAGCCAGTGCTTGACACTGCGGAGTTTCGCGAGTTTGAGCTTATCGACAAGACCATTGTAAGCCACAACAGCGCCATCTACCGGTTCAAGTTGCCCCGCGCCAGCGACTCGCTCGGGCTGCCCATTGGCCAGCATATCACCATCAAGGAGCACCTCAAGGGGCGCGATGTCATGTGCAGCTACACGCCCATTAGCAGCGATGCCGACAAGGGCTATTTTGACCTGTTAATAAAGGCGTATCCCCAGGGCACCATGTCCAAGCACATCTCGGAGCTCAAGCTGGGCGACAAAATCAAGGTCAGAGGTCCCAAGGGATTCTTCAAGTACGAGCCCAACATGGTCCGCCACCTCAACATGATTGCCGGCGGTACCGGTATCACGCCCATGTACCAGGTGATCAAGGCGATTGACGCGAACCCCGAGGATAAGACCACCGTCTCGCTCGTTTACGGCAACGTTGGTGCCGAGGACATTCTGTTGCGCGCCGAGCTCGAGGCCATCGCCGCCAAGAACAAGCAGATCCGCGTGCACCACGTCCTCAACAACCCTCCCGAGGGCTGGACTCACTCGAGCGGCTTTATCACAAAAGAGATTTGTGAGGGCCACCTCGAGGGCCCCAAACCCGACAACAAGCTGCTCATGTGCGGCCCTATGCCCATGACAAGCGCGTTGAAGAAGGTCGCTGTGGAGCTGGGATGGGAGAAGCCCAAGGCTGTTTCCAAGGCTGATCACCAGGTGTTTTGTTTTTAAGTGAGCGGCGAGCCTAGGGCTGAGTAAAAAAGTGGGCAATTAGCGGTACCTCCAGGATTTAGCCATTGTGCTGACACTTTTAGAGCTCAGTACAGGCTACTTTTGTCCTGTTGAGAGCGCCAACAGGCCTGTCTAACCTCATCATGATCCCCATCCCCCTTGTTGCAATCTGTACCCCAGTTGTAAATAATTAAATGAGTTCTTAATGCAATTAAACAAAGCCCTCAGTGTTTTTTTGAAGGTGGGCTTTTCTACAGGCTGGCCCAACGCGAGGAATGAAAAAACGACGATTTTGGAGGCTGCCTTTTAAATGCAGCCCTGTGCTCTTTTGCCGCGCCTAGTCTCTTCTGAGTGATTGCAGGCAGCTGCAAAATTCAGCCAGATTATTTTCAGAAAATCGTTAATACACGTACAAGTAGGAGTAGATGATACCATCTAGGAGTGGATAATAATGTCCAGTGCGAAGCAAGCATTCAAGTGGAGAATATCTATGACCTCAAGTCAATAACTCTTGTTATTTGCGTCAGGGTCGTAAAGCACCTTTCAGCGTCAAGTCCAAGATCTTGCCTACAGGATCAATGTTGGAGACCAGATCATCTTGGCGGGCACATGTGGACCTGAAGAATGGATAGAATTGCAAAGTTAAGAGCTAGTGGGAGAGGTAGCGCGTGCTTATACTCTGTGCGCATGCGGTGCATATAGAAAGCAGGGTATATGCGCCGGCGATGCATAGGGGCAAGGGCACTTCATTGAAGCCGTTGGTAACAACTAATTGGCGCATGAGAACACGAGATGAGTCCTTAGAGTCGAGTTATTTGATTTATTGAGACTCGGAACTATACTCAACGCGGAGCTGTGTCCAACTCGGTCGGCTACTGACACACCAACAAGATACAAGAGTTTATCAGATAATATAAATACTAAAATTTAGCGTATGGGCAAGGATGAGACCACTTAACTCGCCATGAGCTGACTCTACCGGCTCTACTCCTCACCCAATTCACTAAATGTTGAATTCTCAAAGTGCGCAGCCTCAAACGGTGTTCCTGGGTAATCCTCACTGTAATTTGTCGAGTTAAAAGCCTCAAATTTGGCTTTACCATCGTTCTTTGACGGCTTAATATTCAGTAGTTTGCACATCAAAGGATACAAATTGACGTTCGGGAAAGGATCAAACTTACCGGCATTGAACTTGGGGCCCCTGGCAATAAACAGAGCTCTCATCAAGGGGTTCTCGGGCGCATAGCCATGGACGCCTCTGAGAGCATACGTTCCATTATACTCGGCACGCGTCGTAATTGACCACCCAATCTGTGGGACAATGTAGATTGGTGCAATGCGGTCCCCATACTTCATACCAGAGCCGAAATGCCAATCTGGAGGGAACTGGCTGCTATCGAATACAGCTGCCTGGGACTTTGGTATTGACTTTGTCAAGTTGAGTCGCACTTTCTCGGTGGTATATTCGTCCTTAAGCTTGATACCGACATTCGGCCACGCAGCTGTATGCTCTATAAGGTCCATATCGATATAGTCATCAAGAAACATGATCCGCTCGTCAGAGGTCGGGGCCATACCGTGATCACTGACAATAATCAGGTTGGCAATATCTCCGAGTTTTCTGCGAGCCAGCTCTTGCTCAAGGTTCGCAATGAAGTCATCGACATTCGCAAGCTCAGCCTCAAGCTCTTCGCCCTCTATACCGTGTAAATGACCCACAGTATCGATATTGGGTACATATCCCATAATGAGCTGGGGCCGTTGCGAGATATCGAGGTCGAGCCACTGGCAAATCTGGTCAAGTTTATGGCTGAGGGGCTCGGACTTGTTGAATTCACTCGCATAGTCTGGTGAGTTGTCGCTCTTGGATCCAGGGAACGCGCCCGGCCACATGTGCACAGCCGAGATACGGCCCTGGCGCTTGGCTGTGGCCCAGATAGGCTCTCCACCCCAAAACTCGGGGCTTAGGTTTTCATAATCGGTGTTGTTGAATTCTCCCAGGACCGGGTCATAGAAATGGTTGCCGATAATCCCGTGGTTGCCCGGATAAAGCCCTGTGACTAGCGTCCAGTGGTTGGGGAAGGTCTGTGTCGGGAAACTTGGAGCCATGTAGGGCACAATACCACTCCTCCTCGTCAAGCTATCAATATAAGGGGTACGTTCGCTGGAAATATAGTGCGGATGGAGGCCATCGAGAGATAGCACGATGGTTGTGGGGTAAAACTCGTGGGTTCCATTAGAAATGGGGGAAAAAGCCGGCTGAGGGCGTCCAAAAGAGTACCCAAACACTAATACCAATAAGAGTGCAATCAACAGAGGAAAAAAGATCAATTTGTGAAGTGTTTTCTTATCAAAGAATAGTGACCGGCCGGCCCTGGGACCGTTCCCTTCCTCGTCGAGATCGTCTAGAGCAATATAGTCACGATTCACTCTTCCGGTACCGTCTCGCGGCCTTCCGCTAATTAATTCTACTGCTTCATCGTCTGCAACGTTGAGCCATTCTGGCATGCTTTACGAAAAGTGGGGGTGTGGGCTTGAAGGGGGTAGATGGGTGGGCACAAGAGTCTTTTATGGGGCGCAGGGCCCGAGCCCAATTTGACCAATTCATGGGTTGCTCATGAATAAACATTGGTTTGTGGGTGCATTTGGTTTGAAATATAAGCTCAGATCTCACTTGGAAGGGGCCTCATCTAGCTCTGGCTTTGCATTGGATGCAGCCGAAGAGTGCGCCCAAAGACGATAGCCTTGGGATCACGTGTTAGGAAGGACCGGGTGATATAAGCTACCTAAAAGTCACGTGTAACCAGAGCGGAAAAGTGCCACTGACTGTAGGTCACGTGAAACATGGACTCGTCCTCGCGCCGTAGTCTTGAAGGCACGTGAACATGATAGCAGGACAGTAGATGTGCACACGATGTTGGATGGCTTGAGCATCAATCCAGCACTGAGTGCCCTGCAGAGTAGAATATATTGGGCTTTCTCGGTGTATGTAGTGTGATGGCTGGCGAGCACCTGACACGGCGCGTAGGTCGGCAATGTTTCATACCCTCAAGGGATCGGAAACAGATTCAAAAACTTATCGAGATAGAATATACTGAAATATCTACGTTAAATCTATTCTAGTATACTTCTGAGTGCCTCCTCTGAGGTATCTTGTGGTTTTCCAGGTCAAAAAGGCGTGATTAGGAAAAACTGAAGTACCCATAGTGGGCTAAGTGGCGCTATCTATGGTATCGGATCCACAATTGGCAACGCCGTACCGCTTGCTCCCGATTCTATTCAGAGCGAAGCTTCCAGACAGTCGTATTCGTCTATCAAGGAGACCGCGGCCTCTACTGACTTTACCACTTCGATCGCTCAATGTACAGCGACCTTGGCACCTGATGTTGACTCCGAGGATGAAAACATTCCTGATGAACAAGATGATTTGGATGATCCCGACTATGTGCCCGGTAGCAGGTCCAAAGGCAGAAAGCTTAAAGATCCCATTCCGGATACAGGCAAGCCGAAGCTAGAACCGAAAATAGCAATGTCCAAATACTCATCCCGCAAGTTTGAAAGTTTCTATGATGATGCAGATAATAGCGATCTTTGCGAAAATGTTATGAATCGGCACACCGTCAAGATTAATATGGCGAGTACTGGTGGTTTCACTTTTGACGACAACTTTAATCGAATGCGTGATATGGCTCCGAACCTCAGAATGTGGCATAGTGACGGAAACCGTTGGACTTCCCAGATTTCCAAAACGAAGCTTCCTGTGTATGTTGTAAACGCTGTAGGGCAGTCTCCTGGTGTAGCTTGTAACGCTCTCAAATTCCTCGCCAAGAACCACTTGAACAAAAAGTACTTCTCTGCTTTTACTGCCAACCCTGGCAAGGAGAATTACGGTAATCCCGGCGTCAATACTGGAATTATGTCCTTTGTAAGGGCTAACAGGTTCGAGCGTGAGAATCTGTACAAGCAAGGAGGATGCAAACCGGCAGGCAATGCGCACTATGGTTGGGTCCTCAAGACCGCAAAAGGCGACTGGCCCCGCTTCGAGGCAGATAAGTTTCCCCCTAGCTCTGCTAATGTCATGGTTGCCGATCCTTCAGACATCACCTTCACCTGTGTACCCAGTTATGACAACCTAATAGACGGAAAATGTCTGAATAAATTTCTCAACGCCAACTCTGCTACCCAGAACTATGCCGATATCTGGGCGTCTCAAAAATGTGATGCGGCCTACAATGGCATACTCGACTACACCGATCTAATTCCTCAGTATATGCAAAGAGCGGACACGCGACTCAACCGTGGCGGTAGAAGCCCACTCGAAATGATGTTTTGGAGCAGCTATAATCCCTATAGTCATGGTACAAAGCCAACTAAGGAGATCAGTGACGATGGGTTGGATAAGAGTGCATTTGCAGTCTTTGTCAATACCCTCGACATTGACGGTAAGGAGATAGACTGCAGCATGTATGAATATGGTACACCTCTTGGCGAATTTTATCGCATCCCTGAGGAAGATAGCTGAGTAGGTAGTGTTATTGACTATTGATTTCATGTCCTAAGCTTAGTGTTAGAGCGTTGCCTAGCGATATCATCGCTTTTCAACTAGACAAAGGCCGGGCGCCAGACTACTTCTGATTTTTCTTACTGGCTATTTCCTTCATAGTCAACCTGTAGCCGTAATCGTAATTTTTTTATATTCACTTATACCTCCTTCTAGGCTAAATATGACTCGCGCGCTGTCCACTCGGAGCCCGCCTGGCCCCGTCTCGTGTGCATAACTGCACGCCATGGTCTCCCGGCTCTTATGCCATAGAGCAGACGACCAGGAAACAGATTGGTTGTGTGCATTGACAGGCTTAATCATTTAGTCGACTTGATCATTTAGTTGACTTGGCTAATACTGGTGACGTTCGCGGTCCCTTAATTCCCGTGAGAAATCCTTGATTCGGTCAAAATGTGGGATAGTGATTCCTGGGATCTTGATTATTTCGTCCCAAACCTCCTCCATTTCATGAAATTGTTCAATAAACGCCCGGAGATGGTTCAAACCTGAGCTTCGGACTCCCCAAAGAGTGTGCGGATCCTTGTTAAACATGTTGCCCACGAGAAGCTCAGAGTGCACGGGTGGGGGTAGATTGTATATGTCTACACGGGCGTATCTCGATGTTCTGTTACCTTGCCCACCAATCTCAATATACTCGTCACTGTAGCGTGTAAATGTCAGAAGAGTGGCCATGCTAAATATTCTACCAGGGTTTCCAAGGTCTGGAAATGGATCCGGAGAAATCAGACTACCTTTATATCGGATCTGCTCCTCTCGCAAGCGCCTCTGTGAGCGGCCACCCAACGACGTCATCTGGGGTCTGATACCCGAATCCTCGGGAACAACAGTCTCAATAAGTGGTGCAATTGGGTGGTAATAAGATATTGAGCATGCAAGAGCTTCGTTCTGATCAGTAGTGAATTTTTCTCCCTCTGTGAGCGAGAAACGAATACTTATAACAAATTCTGAGGGCTTTGTAGCCACAAAAGACTCTTTGAAGATATTCACATAGTTGCCGTCAGTATCTTGCGCAAACAACTCATCCAATGCGACAGTATAAGTGCCAGGCAAACTAGTCCCCGGTATTGATTTGATGATTTCAATATCGGAAATGGTAGGGGTATTGTGCTCGCCTTTCTCTTGCAATACAAGATAATTACGGCTATAAAGGGGACAAGTTTCATGTATAGGCTCAGGAACCTCCATTGGATTGCACTTTGATGAAATTTCAGCCTCAGACTGAATATCAATGTACATGATGTTTATGGGGTCGATGTCGAGCTTGAACTCTGGATTTAGCCTGTAAACTCTGAGCATGAAGACTCCAGGTAAAACAAACTTGGCAAAAATGGTTGATTGAACAGCAAATCTTCAGATCGGGACAGGGGACGCACTCTGAAACACCCCAGAGGTTATGTTGCCACGACAACACATACCCGCTGCAGACTTAGTAGCGGTTGTGGCCTCGGTCTCCAGTACTGTAACCTACCATGCGAGTCAATGAGGACGTGTTGTGGCGCATCAGTCTATACATAGCGCCCGATATGGCTGTTTATACCCGTTTAGCAGCTGTCAACCGTACATTTTATGCTGTATTCACCAGCGACAAGCTCTGGAGCGAGATCAATCCCTATGGAGTTGAGCAGAACATATTTGAGAGTATGGGTACTACCCCTCTAGACCGGAAACTGTTGCGATATTATCTGGTTAACGGAGATAGATCAACTGAGCCATTGACGTACAGGCAGCTCAAGGTGTTGACGCAGAATCAGTTTGTCTGGCTTGCCTATATCCTTGGATGTTTTTATAATGCTGATTATTTTACAGAATACCGCTCGCTGATCGATTGTGCAGTCAACCTTCACTATAGCAGGGATCACGCAACTACGGTAGAGCCGGAGTTCCTAAGGACAAGTAAAGAATGGGCTCTAAAACTAATCGCGCAGTGGCCGTGGCTCTATCCCAGGTATGGCAGAGCCAACCAGTTTTATTGTGACGTAGATCTGTTTACCGTTGGAGCGTCAGTAAAACACCCTGACTTCACTGTGGAGCCGTGCATGCGCTGGATACATTTCTCACATCTTCGAAAGGAGGGCCCAGTTGTTGAGTTGGCACTTCAGCGAGATCCAAGAAATATTGCATACGTGAGCGATGGGCTGCGTGAGAAGTATGCGTCTAATCGAGAATGGGTACTCGGCGCAGTAGAATTGTTTCCATTTCTGCTCGAATACTTGGGAAAATACGCTGACGATGAAGAGGTTGTTCAAAGAGCATTCAGTAAACCACTCCAGTATGAGCTACTTGAGGATGACTCCAAAGCTTACTTGAAACACGTTTCCGGGAGATTACGCAGGAACCATGCAGTGTGTAAGCAAGCGACACTTCAGCATTTTACAAATCTGCGCTCTAGCAGAGCCGACGATATCGAGATCCTCAAATCGACGCTGCGCAGGATGGGCCCTGGCGATAGAGATAATGCCACTAGCTTTATGGATTCTACCGATTATGAGGGAAACCCTATCATGCCTAAATTGCCAAAAGCGCAGGAGATTTACTCCCAGTTCGACCATGATCCAGAAGCTCAAATATTACTCGCGCAGTGTAGTGAGGAATATTTTGAGAGTGAAGAGTTCCTCGCTAAAAGGGAGCAAGTGATTGAAGTGTTAAAATGTCCTCAGTTGGCACACATGGTGTATTATACAAAGAATATGTATGGATCAGATCCTTCCTTTTACCTAACAGTTATGGAAAACAACAAGAGCGCCGAGACTTTTGTGAACCTACCAACCAAAATGCAGGAAAATCGAGATATCGCTCTCAAGGCGTTAGAACTTGGCACCCCAATCGAGGATATTGAACAAGTAGTGGGTCCTATCTTTTCCACTCGACGGGAGTGCGTCAAGCTGGCCTTGAGCTTGATTCCCCAAGGTAAGCTTTTCAGTATTCCGGCCAAGTTTGCAGATGATCAAGAGATTGTAGAGATGGCTGTGGCCAAACGTGGGTGCGCCCTAAAGTATGCTAGTAAACGGCTTCAGTCGCTGCCTGAGTTGATAGAGCACGCTTTCGATACTCAGGCACATGTGGAAGCAGGCTCCTCGTGTGTGTGTATGCCATACAAATGGGTAGACTCGGAACTGCTGCAAGCACGTATAGCTGACCTGTCGGTGTTGGCGGGCGATTGTCCTTCGAGATACTTTGTTGAAGATGCGATAGCCTTGTCTACATTCAGAAGTTGTCCTTCAAACTACAGGCTTGTTTCCGATACTCAAAAGGCAAGTCGCGAGTTCAACCTGAGAGCAGCGTCAGTAAATGGCGCAACGCTCAGGTTCATGGACGAGAAGTTCTGGAGGGACAAGGAGATTCTAGAGGCCGCTAATCTGGAGTATACGTGTCTATATATCAGCAGCTGCCCTCAGTGCTTTGAGTAATAGCATCTAGAGACAAGGGCTGTAGGTAAGGGTCGGTATACAAACTGTTCAATACATGTTTGGTAATGCCTTTTTCAGTGTGACCCTGGACCTCGCGCCGCTAACCCTGTAGTTAATTTCGGGCAAAATCAGCCTCGCTATATATTCAAGAATTAGGCCATTATTGACCCAAGCATTAATCCCAGGATTATCGGAGGATATCTATTCTTTTTGTCAACTCCCTTATTTTCTTTTCTGGGCTACAATGACTTTTCTTTGCAAATCCAAGCACAAATTTCAGAAGGTATCTGCGTGGGCGGTAGATAGACTTGAATCATTCGCTCCAAGTAATTTATTTGTTTTGGAGGGGAGGTGGCGAGAACCATAACCCTGATTCATGGAACTTATGAAGACAGGGTCTTCTCTGCATACGTGCTGGAGCCATTTAGTTTCTCACAGCCAGTTTCTAGAGATCATCGATATTGACTACTTGGCCAGTAAGTTCAAGGTGAGGGCAAGTTGGCATGGTAGAATAATGAGCCGAGTAAACCTGCAAAGTAAGAGGGCGAATTGCCCTGTTTAAATACTTTTGCAAGTGCCGTAGTGCATGCAAAGTATCGCATATCACTGCATCAATAGGGCTAGAGTGCATGTCGTGAGCCGTTGTGAACGGGGACAAAAGGTGCTTCAAGGCGTTTAAATCTGGACTAATCTTCTTTCACTATTTTCCTATTTCTAAAATATATTTGGGCGCCGTCGTGGGATGCGTGAATACAACAAACTGCACAAGGCGTCACGTATCAGCTGCGCAGGCTAGGTAGCTCGCAGATCAACAACGCACGTTCCCATATCGTACGTTTCTTGGGCCGTCAATACAAGAACACAGACAAGTTAGCTTTATTTTATCACATAATTGAGTAGTTATGCCTATTAACAAGCATTTATACCCGCAAGTCACAATATGCGCGCAACCGAAGGAGTATAAGGTGAAGGTGTTCAGCTACACAGAGTTAGCTCTACAGATAGACTGATCACGCAGAGAGTGTAAACAACGACTCTGAGGCTTCAAGTTCACACAAGAAGAATGGCTGCGGGCTCTGGTTTCAGGAGTGCTTTGTACTGTCTATTATACTATATACTACCATATCGATAGTTAGACCGATCGAAACGGCAAATATTTTTTGGTGAGTGCTTTTGAGGGCGCACGGCGTGCACTCAGGAGTGGATTCAGTCGCATAGTGGCTACGCGTCTTGGTTTTAGCCTTGCCTTAATACCTCGGGTATGACTACTCATAAATGGAGGAGCTTATGGTGCAAAACGTTTACCGCCTTCAAAGCATCACCTTCGTTAATTACACAAGAGATATTGATCTCGCTCGCGCCCTGGCTGATCATCTCCAAGTTGACGCCGGCTTCGGCCAAAGTGGTGAACATCTGGCCAGCAATACCAATATACTGCTTCATGTGGTTTCCAACAAGCGAAACAATGCACAAATTAGACGTCACATCTACAGACCCGTACTTGCGGAGCTCTTCGAGCGCGCCAGTCAATGATCCATCTGGACTGAGGGCATGGATAGCCATGGAGATGTGAACCTCAGAGGTGGAAATAAGATCTACTACCAGTCTCCAGCGGTCCAGAATACCGAAGACCTGGGCGAGGAATCCGTGACTTCCTTTTGTTTTGTTGGAATGAATATTTAGCACAATGATGTTGGACTTGGAGGTGACTGCTGTGGGGCCCTTTTTGAGGTTTTTGAGCTGAATAAACGATTTTGTGACCGAGAGAGGAGGATGTATCGGCGTGCTAGTTCCATTTTTGCTATCAGTTGTGGGGAAAATAATGGTACCGTTGCCCTCAGGGTTCATGACATTTTTGATTCGAATGGGAATGCGAGCCCTGATAACCTGCTCCATGGTAAAGGGATGAATGACCTCAGATCCGTAGTACGTGAGCTCGGCTGCTTCTTCAGGCGTAATTTGGTCGAGGAGACGCGCAGTGGGGACTTTGCGGGGATCAGCAGTGAAAATTCCGTCAACCTCTTTCCAGATCTGAAGTTCGTCAGCCTTGAGACCAACAGCAATAAGCGCAGCGCATAAATCAGTATAGCCACGACCCACTGCTTTGATGAGGCCGCCGCTCACGAGACCAAAGAAGCCAGTCACCACGGGGACGACGGATTCAGGGATCTCAGCGAGTCGCTCAGCCATGAGTTCCTTGATTTCGTCGAATTGTGCTTCTTTGCCGCTCACCAGCTGGCTAAAATCCACATATTCTGCCTCGACGCCGTGACGTTTGAGAACTGCAGTCATAAACAGGCACGCCAGTTTCTCACCCACGCTGAGAACGAGATCCATTGTGCGGCTTGAAATCTCGTTGAGGATTTTTGAGGCATCGAGAATGCGAACGCACTGGTCGCACTCGGCATTGATTGCGGCCACAAGCTCGGTATAGAGGGTGTCGCCGCTTTCGCTGGCGTGTTTGGTCTCATCGCGCACAAACTGGGCTGCAGCTTTAATGTGACCTTCTCTGACACCATCAATCTCTTTTTTGAAATTGCCAGTGCGGCTTAGGGCCGTCTCAGACGCACGCAAAAGGCACGTGGTAGTACCTTCGGCTTTGATATTGGTGCTGCGCGCCGAGCATACCGCAATTACGCGAGCGTTTTTTTGATACTTTGCAATAATGTCTTTGGCAATGATTTCAGGCAATTTGCCGACACTTGTGCCGCCGAATTTCTGTACATATACCGGTTTCATGGTAAGTGATTGAGTCATGGCAGCATGATAGATAGCTGTGCTTATCTAAGGAGGACAAATAGGCGAAAGGCCAACCCAAAGTGGAGGCAGAAGCACTTTGGCCTTGGCGCATTGCGGTAAATTTATTGGTTTTGCGGATTCCCAGCTCAGAATATGCACTTTGCTATCTTTTTTTTGTTCGATACCAACTAAGTTCAGGCTGATCACAGCTCCATGCGCGTGGGACTGAGGCCGCAGCTAGGCTGCATATGGTGCGTGACTCCACTTTGAAAATTTCAGTATGCCAAAAATACTACAGCCGGGAATCGAACCCGGGGTCCGAGCTTGGGAAGCTCATGTGTTACCACTACACTACTGCAGTTGCGTAACCGGTGTATGCCGTTGAAATTTGATACCCAAAAGTCTGAATTTTTCAAAAATTTGTTTTCACATTTTCTGGCTAAATACGTGCGTTTTCCCGATATTTAATAATTTTATAGAATCCCTGGGGTTATGACGGACACTACAGCAGTATTAGATCTCTATAAAACTGCATTCAAAGAGTTCCGAATTTGAGGGGGGCTAAGAACTATTTTATACTGAAATGAGAGGCTTCAACGGACGGTTTGTGATGGAATATTCTGGAAGATTGTAGAAAGAATAAAGTAACTGCTCTTGTAGTGCCATAAATTAGTGAACAGTATAAGTAGATGTTGCACCGTCTATATGGTTATTTAAGGTAAATATATGGGGGTTTAAGGTTACATGATAACGACTGCAGGGAATAAATATATCAAAAATAAGGCTTTTGATGAGGACTATTTGTCCCCCTTAGTGTTATTTGTCCCCGCATGATTTGTCCCCCTGTGCTATCTGTCCCCTAAAACCAAACTAGAGCGATTCCCGAAGCTTGTAAACAAGCTCATTAATCACAATTATTAGTTAATGTATCATTGCAGATTATTTTGACCGGCCCATGAATCCATAAAGTGGTCTGGTTGTAATACTTTCGAAGGAGCTCTTGACGCATGAGTATTCCCAGAAGTGATGACTCACCAAGACGTGGACGAAGATCCGCCGTATACGGCGGAAAGATACATGGATTTGGGCGATAAACCGCCTTATAACGCGTCGTTACAACCGCCAGTACAGCTATCCGCTGGGGCTTCCACAGCGGAGAACGCAGAACAGGCCACATGGAAGGTTGGCAATTTTTCAGCGGCCCTCAACGACCAGCTACATGACCCCGCTCAACAGTCGCCGAAGAGAGCTAGGCAGCGCGCCATGCCTCTAACCGACTTCAGAGACAACAAGAGCCCTCGGCAATCCCCCCAAGGAAAGCCCCGATACCGGAACAGAAGGTCCGAACGCTACGGCGCTGCCGAAAACGCGTTGGCCTACATTGCTAAAAGCGTCTACGAACCAGTACAAAAAAGAAACCTGTCCGCAGGCATTTTAGACGTTATCAGCAAGGACTACCTACTCCCCGAGACTCCAGTGGCGGGTGACGACGCCTCTGGAATCCCAAGACCTGGACCCGAAGCCACGAGCGAAGACAAGGAACGCCTTGTCCGCACTAGACTAGACAACGTGGAACATATCGCCCTTGATTCATGGGATTCCAACCGGCACCTAGCCCTGGTGCTACAAGGGATGATGGAACGGCAAGGAGCCCTCGAGCGGCAGATTGGTGTGCTGACCACCAAACTAAACGGAGCCAATACGACCATAGCACAGCTGCAGCTACAGGTGGGCGGGCTCAATACCAACTTGAAAGCCACAGAGGACGTCAATGAGTGCGTGGAGGCTAGAATCCGCACTTCTGTGGAGGATGCCGTGAAGGCACTTTCACACGCGAACAAGGTTCAGATTGATCGCCTCAACAAGGATACGGCCCAGGCCACCAAGCAAGCTACGAAAGCCACCAAGGCCGCCTCCAAGGCCAGCAGTAACGCTTCCGCCGCTAAACAGATCGCTGCCAACGC
>JAKTRM010000055.1:0-71668 GCA_030579635.1 Wickerhamiella australiensis | reverse complement strand
GTGCGTAGCGTATGCATAGCACTCTAGTTACCACTAATAGTCTGTACTAGTTCCGAGCGATGACATAATAGACGTCCATCGAGAGTGCTGGGGCCGAGTGCGTTACAAAATACCACTCGCGCCAGTGGTCCAATGGTAGAATTCGTCGTTGCCATCGACGCGACCCCGGTTCGATTCCGGGCTGGCGCATATTTTTTGCACCGTGGCTGTCAAGTGAGCTCAGATTGCTTTAGACTATCAGTTTTAGCCTTCTCAGTGTGTTGGAAGTATAGGGTGCTATGTATGGTAAAATAGTTAATAATCATAAATATCACCAGCGGTCTAACATATGAAGAGTCATAGGTTCTAGGAGCTGAACTTTGATTTCTTTTTCACGATAACGCGTGGGTGCAGTTTATTTTTTCTCCTCTTCCTCCGCGGGGGCTACGTGTCTGGGGGGACCGGTAGTATTTTTTTCTCTGATCGATGTAAGGTCTAACACAGTGCACGGAAGAATTCACCACTGTGGAATCAGGTTAGGGTGTATCCCGCTACCTGTATATGTAGCTGTGTGGAATACGTAATAAATTTATCTGGATTCCAAGTTCTCGGTTCTCTAGGCTGTGTGTGATTGTCCTAGTCCACCTTCTAACAAAACCTCACTTCCCGACATGAATTTTGGCCCTGAATTTGGTCGAAACTACTTTGCGTTCCGCGAGGGGCTCGTAAATCTCAATCACGGCTCTTTCGGCGCAATAGCCAGACCAGTGCTTGAGGCTCAGAAGCAAGCTCTGGAGAAAGTACACGAATTTCCGGATCTGTATTACCGGACAATTGCAATGGACACGGACCCTCGACTTGAAGTAAGAACCAGAATCGCCCGGTTCGTTAATGCCAGCGTGGACGACTTAGTTTGCGTGTTCAGTTCAACTACTGCGTTTAACGCTGTTTTTAGGTCTTTCCCATTCAAGAAAGGCGACAAGATTGTTTATATGAGTAGTATCTACATCAATGATATCAACACGCTCAAATTTCTCGCCAAGAAGTTCGGCATTGAGCTGATAGAGTTTGTGATCGATTACCCCCGTGAACCAGAGTCGCAGTTTTTGGCCAGATATCGTGAGGCTCTGCGTAAGTACCGCCCTAAAATCTCCATTTTTGATACTGTGAGCTCAATGCCAAGCGACATTTTCCCCTGGGAACATATGTGCGAGATATGTAGAGAGGAAGATGTCCTGAGTTTTGTGGATGGGGCCCATGGAATTGGACTAATCCCTATCTCTCTTAAGCAAGCTCGGCCCACTTTTTTCTGTTCAAATCTACATAAGTGGTTTTTTGTTGGGCAAGGAGCCTGCTTCTTTTATGTGGATCACAATTACCATTACTTGGTCAAGGGGTTCCCAATTGCTGCTTTTGATTCTTTGAATGATGACGATCCAAAATATTTTGCGAAAACATTTGGTTATATGTCAACTATGGACTACTCTGCAATGGACTCGATCCTGGCAGCGTTCAAGTTTAGAGAGCTTTGGGGAGAGGCAGAGATAGTCGCCTACCACAACGAATTAAGCGCTAAAGCATGTGATCTAGTTTGCAAATCGCTAAGCGTGAAGCCGCTGACGAGCTCTCATGGCAAATGCGCTATGTTCACTGTTGAGTGCCCTGTGGAGCCAGAAGATCCCGTTGGATTCATCAATTACATCGGCTACAGACTAATGAATAAATGGAATACATATATTCCAATTGGTGTCTACCGGGGAAAACTCCATATTAGGTTCAGTGCCACTATTTATTTGAATCTTGAATCGTTTGAATATGGCCTAAGAGCATTGAAAGAGTGTTTCGAGGCATACGAAGAGGAGCTAGAGGAGAGGAATGTGTGATAGTCGACTGTTGGCAGTCTTACGCTTTCACACATCGCTCAATGCAGCCCACCTAGAAAATCAAGTTTATTTTCTCGTCTCTAAGCCATCGAAGCCAGCACTAATTGGCTCCGTAACTCACTTTAGTCTTTTCCTTTATCTTCAAACAAGCTCGCTTGCAACATCGGGCGTCAATTCAGCTCGAAACATTCATATTTCCTTCAGGTTCTAAATTATTACCATGTTCTATATACTTTCATCTAATTAGCTCGCTCAAAGTTTTACTTATCTCTTTGGGATCCAAGGTACCCTGCGTGACTTTCATTACTTGGCCTAAGAGAAACCCTAGAGAACTCTTTTTACCGCCTTGGATGCGTGCAACTACATCAGGGTTCTCCGATATCACTCGGCGACAAACATCCTCTAATGTATCCTGCTGGTTATCCTCGCGGAGTCCGTATTCATTAATTAATGCGCGCACGCTCTTGATTTTGGTCAATTCTTCAATTTCGGCCAGCGATGCTAGATGGTTGAGCACCAGCCGGGCTGAGGCAGTGGTGATCTCTCCCTTATCAACCAGTAGCAAAAATTCTACAAATAGCTCTAACGGAGGCAATAAAGATGTCTGTCCTAACCATTTGTGGGTCAGCCAGTTGATAACAGACTCCTTATGCTGGCCACCCTGTGCTTCAAACTGCGAATACGCAGACTTGTAGAATTCTATACACTCCATGCTATTATCCATCAGCGTATGTGCTTCTACCAGCTTGAGATTGTAAGGACTCGTCAGAAGTGTCTTGAAGGTGGTATCGGGAAGGACCGGTAATGATTGAGAAATCCTAGATACAATAGATTCAGGGATACTAATTTCTGGTATTTCTGGATCCGGCATATACCTATAATCAATAGCACCCTCTTTACCACGAAGCGTCCAGGTTTTTTTACCATCCCAACCTCGGGTCTCTGAAACAAGCTTCTTGCCGGCCTTGATATCTGCAACTTGACGCTTGAATTCAGCCTTGATAGCGGCTACCACCGATGTAGTACTGAACAAATTCTTGATCTCGCATCTGGGCCCATCGTACCCATCGCCGTGGGCACTAACGTTGACATCTACCCGCAACGCACCTGTCTCCATATTACCAGAGCACACACCCAAGTGCCGCAAGAGTAGCTGTAGTTTGCGAACAAAAACGCCGGCCGATTCGGCAGTCCTCAAATCAGGTTCAGTTACGAGCTCAATGAGTGGGGTATTGGTTCTGTTGAGATCAATCAGGGCGAGATCATCAACGTATGTGCTTTTTCCGGTGTCCTGCTCGAGCTGAATTTGCTTGAGCCGTACCCTGATTTCTTCGCCATTTTTTCTGAAGTCATGCCTGTGCAAGTCAAGGAACCCACCCCGAGCAAACGGTTGGTAAAATTGGGTTATTTGGTACCCCGCGGGCTGATCAGGATACATGTAATGTTTTCTATCAAATGAAACCTTTGGTTGGATATGGCTGTCAAGTGCCAAGGCCGCTCTGATACCGAGATGAACACACTCCCAGTTAAGCAGAGGTTGAGTGCCGGGGAGTGCGCAATCATAATACGAGACTTGTGAGTTTGCAACTGCTGCAAAAGATGTATGAGTAGGACTGAAGAGTTTACGTATTGAAGCCAGTTGAGCGTGTACTTCCAGGCCTACCTTGAGGTACATGACTGAGCGACGACAGGAATCGGGAGCTCACAGGCACGCACCAGGTAAGCAAGAGCGCGCTTGTGAGGTAACGCTCACACAACATTCCAAGAAAGTGATAAATTTCCAAGCTCCTGTTGGCGAGCTAGGAAGAACTTGTTATCTGCGTCCTCTGAACTGTTTTGTTCGAGCCTTATGCCGTTGCTAAATGTCCACCCAGTAGTACCTAGGCCAGAGCTAATGCCCAGCGGAAAAGCCAGGAATCAAGGCTCAAAAAATATACTTGTATACAGATCTGAGTACATAAAATGAATAAATAAGTTGAGAAAATCTTGTGCTAAGGCTCCCAGAGCCAGGTAAAGCTTCTTAAGGCTCGCCGAGGCTGGCGCCAATCACGCTGATTCGCTAGCCGATAACTTCACTATTCACCGCCCTCAGCTCGTCTAACTTTGTCTCTTCGCTCCAGCTATTCAGCACCCAATCACTGCCGACAATAAACGGGCCCTTGTGTCGAGCATAGAGCGCCCTGTTCTCTTTCTTATCGCATATAACATGTGTTACCAGGTCGCTCTGATCGAATAAGCTTACTCTACCCGAACCGAACTGAATGTAACGCTTGAGCTCCTTCCCAAGTCCCTCTTTCAAGTCAGGATCAAAGTAAACAACCAGGCCATGAAACATAAGACCGCGCGTATCCATCATATCATCGCTTGTTATCATTAGCCGTTCAAGAGCAATGCTGAGCTGGTCTTCGCCGCACGGAAAGGGCGGAACAGTATTTAGGACTCTTTCAATGTCTTCAAAACGGTAGCGGCGAGTATGACTGATTCCGGCGGAATCCACGCGCTTTAAAGCTGCTACTTGGTCCTCACGGTCCGCAAAATAAAAATGATCAGGCTCGCATGGCAATACACGCTCGTTTTCAATGCAATCGAGCACCCATCTCGGGTGTACTACATGGCCGAGCTCATTATCAATTATGTGCGCGACCCGCGGCAGTTTAGCATCAGCGATTATTATACCGCCCTGATTGATGTCCCGGGTAACTTTTCCCCCATGCGATTGTAGCAGAGCTTCCAGTTCAGGTTGCTGGAGATACCTGGGGTCACGAACATCACCAGCCACAAAAAACAAGAGGCCATCAAAAATCACACTTTGCAATTCAAGGGGCTGTGGGTTCTTGTCGTCGCCACTGGTCTCATACTGAAATCTTGCCTTTTTAGGCAATTGACGAGGCTCTGCCTTTTGTGTCCGTTTTGAGGCCACAGCAACGGAAGGATCTTGTTGCTCGCTGACCTCGAGTAGTTGCCCTAAACTCAGAGCTTCTTTGAAGGACTTGTCCTCGCGTAAGCTCACAAACCGCGGAAATCGCAGAGAATAGCCGGAACTAAATTTATCGGTAGGCCAAATTTGGGTGGCCTTGACTTCAAACACGAGCGAGACTTTGGGATCAATGAGCTGATGAGGGGTCTCACTCCCAAGCAGAACACCTTGCGGGATATTTTCACGATCGAAGTCTACCCACCTACCCTCAGTCAAGTGCTTAATCTTCTCGTACATAGCCATGCAAATCCCATTGCCGACTTTACAGACTGTGTAAAATTTCTCATGATTCTCGCTCTGTACAGCACACAAAAATGAGGCTAAAATACTTCCACGCTTACCCCGGCCGTAATATCCGCCTATTATCACCAAATCAAAATTTTCAGCTTCATACCCGGACATAAACTCGGGCTTGATTTTGATCCATGCGTCATTATAGCCATCCACGGCGTACTTTGAAAGAGGATTCTTTATAATTAGACCCTCTGATAGTTGTGAGATTGCTTTTTCAAACTCATCCTTTACTTGTTGTTCCGTAGACGCCAGCATGTATGGTAAACTCTGGATACTTTGGTTGGGACATTTAATGACCATTTCCAGAGCCCTTTTGCGCTCTTTAAGAGCAACTGAGGTCAGGTCTTTACTATTCAGGTGTACAATATCAAATGTCATAAAAAGCGGTTTGAACTGGCTGCTATCCTGGGCGGCCTGCTTGACTTTGTTCAGAGGGCAGATCTCCTCATTCTTGATATCGTATGCCACTACCTCACCATCTAAAACGCAATCTTTAACTTTAGGATTGATTGCTTTAGCCAATTCCCGTGATAACGAGCCATTAGGATCGGTCGAGCTCTGGCCATAAAAGCTAGTATAATCTTTACCCTTCCGACTGAAGAATTTGGTGGCGGCACCGGCATCACACCAGTGAACTTGCATACGCTCACCATCCATTTTCTCCTCAATATAAAATCCATCAGGCATCTCCTCTACCACTGCCTTGAACTGCTGCATCGCGTTTTTGCGAAACTTAGATCGTTGAGGTTTAAAGCAGGAGCCCGGCTTGATAGCCTGGTCTTTAGCCTCTAAGCGGATATTTCTGTCCCATAGTTGATGGCACACGACTTTGAGGTCGTTAGTGACGTTAAATAGCGCCTGGGAATCAGGGTGCCAGCAATGGAAAAACGTGTGCTCGGAAACGTGCAAGTGCATAGACTGCAGTATAATCCGAATGATCCATTTCATCTCCACTGCATTCATCTCGCTAATCATTGCGCGGAGAATGGCCACCTGTTCCGGGAACTTGGCCTGGGAAAGCCCTCCTAGTTGCTCAAGCACCTGGTTGACGGTCAACTTGCTGTAGTCCAGATTGGTGTCTCTCTTATCGATAATTTTATAAGCTAGCTCGGGAAAATTACCCGCGGATCTGCCCTTTGTGCTCCGGAACTCAAGCAATTGCTTGGCGTCCGCTGAAGTCGAATTGAGGTTCATCGCTGCCACCAGTAGTTTCCCAAACTTGTGCTCCTTGATATTATACAATCTTCGGGTATTCTCACTGTCTAGGTGGGGCAATATCAACTGGAATGCCGGGTAGATATCATTGCCCACATCTTGCCTCCAACGGCTGATAAACCCGTTGATGAGTTCGTGTCGTCTATCACGGATTCCAACCCCTGACAAGTTGCTAATCTTTTCGAAGAAGACAACCAAGCGGCTAAATTGAGGAGAAGATTGGTTTACAGATGGCAAGGGAATATCCTCGGGCATGACAAACTCAGCGTAGAGCTCTGTAATGAACACAGCCCGAGACTCCCATGTAAAGCTATAGTTGTCTAGAAATAGATCAATATTCAACCAGTCGCTTTATTGGGGTTTCCCTGTGCTTCAGATGAGCGACTCATATATAGGCCTAGAGGCTGGTGCGGAAACAGCTGCGCTGAGTTTGATGCTAGGTAATGTATGACATGAAAAATGTAATTATTGTTAATTTAAAATTAAGAAATTATGATGGGCTCAGTCCATCTCCTCGGCGGCAGCAGTCTTAGTGCCAATAACGAAACGGGACTTGCCAGTGACCTCATCCTGCTCGTGCTCAATGGCAAGACGGGAGATGCGCGCAATGAGATTCTCAAGCTTAGCATTAGCATTGGAGCGCTTAGCACGGCCAAGGTCAGCAAGAGCAGGAGCACGGTTAAGGATGAAGGCAAAGACAGCGATAACAATGGTGACGAAGATGGAGTAAAGCCACACAACAACACAGGTGACAATAGAAGTCCAGCCATCAGCAGTCTCCTCAAAGAGATCCTTGGGGTTGGTATCAAGAGTGGAGCCCGGACCAGACATCCAACCAAAGAGAGCGAAGACGGTAGAGATAACATCAACACCAAAGATGGCGGCAACAAGCTGCCAGCTGGGGTAGGTCTGTCCACCACGAGTGACGAAAATAAGCCAATTCTCGGTAAGAGAGATCTCAAGGAAGAGAACCTCCTGTACAGAGCCGTAATTGTCGATAATACCACCGTTAGGCAAGTACATGGTTGCGCGAATAACCCAGGTACCAAGGGCAAGTAAGAGACCGAGGATAGACGAGATAATCCAGATCTTAGGCAACTGCCACTCGACAGGGCGGGGCTCGAAGTGAGCATTATCATAGGCAACGGCAATGGTGGCCAAGTCAGCGAAAAGGGCAATGAAAACTACAAGCTCAGCGCGAAGAGTCTCGTTAATGATAATCATAGAGGTGACCAAGTAGATCTCCAAGTGCAAGCACAAAGCAATACGGTACTGGATATAGGCCTTCATGCGCTGGAAAATCTGGCGGGCGACCTTAATAGCATCGACAATAGTGGAGAGACCGGGAGCAATGAACACAATATCGGAGGCAGCCTGCGCAGCTTCAGTAGCACCCTCGACGGCGATACCACAATCAGACTTCTTAAGGGAAGGGGCATCATTGACACCGTCACCAGTCATAGCAGTCAAGTGGCCACGCTCCTGGAGCATCTCTACGACCTGGTATTTGTGCTCAGGGAATACCTCAGCGAAACCATCAGCCTTCTCAACAAGATCATGCTGGAGTGCACCAGTCAATCCACCATTGACAAGCTTATCGGAGTTGTAAACCTTAGTACCAAGGGCCAACATCTTACAGGTCTCTTTGGCAATAGCAATGGCATCACCAGTCAACATCTTGACGGATAGACCGAGCTGCTGAGCCTCGACAATGGTCTGAGCAGTATCATCACGGGGAGGGTCGAAGAGAGAGATCATACCAAGCAACTGCCAGTCCTCATCACCTTTCTTAACAGCAACACCGAGAGAACGGAATCCACGGGAGGCAAACTCACGAGCCTTATCCTTGTACAGATCAGCCTGCTCAGGAGAGCAATTGGAAAGCTGGAGAATGGCTTTAGGAGCACCCTTGGCACAGGTGTAAGTCTCACCGTTAAGCTGGCAGACTGCGGTGATACGCTTAGAGACTGGATCGAAAGGAGTAAAAGAGATAGTCTTCCAGCCCTGTTGCATAATGTCGAGAGCCTTGGGATAACGACGGAGAGTTACAATAGTGATCTTGTCAATAGGGTCAAGAGCCTTGATGTTGTGGGAAGAAGCAAGTGCAGCAACGGCCATCATCCAGTTGACATCGACACCTTCTGCGACGAAAGGCTCGCGAATAGAAAGCTTGTTGGCAGTAAGGGTACCAGTCTTATCGGAGCAAAGGATATCGACACCAGCAAGAGACTCAATGGCGGTGAGCTTCTGGACAATAGCGTCACGATCGGCCAAATAGGCAGCACCAACAGCCAAAGTAGTAGTGGTAACAACGGGGAGACCAACGGGGACACCAACAATGAGCAAGATAAGAACATAGTGGAGCAAGTTGTTGGAGGAGTGCTCAGGTGTGGCAAGCTTGATGTGACGGAAGAAACCACCGATCCATGCAATCAAGATCCAAGCGACGACCAACACGAGCAGAGTATAACCAATAGAGTTCATGATAGCCTTGAAATGACCCTGGTCCTCAGCGCCCTGAACCATGGAGGCAGTTTTACCGACGAAAGTGTTGGTACCAGTAGAGGTGATAATGACAAAAGCCTTACCACGCTTGCAACCAGTAGTGTAATAGATGTTGTCAGCCATGTACTTATCAACAGCAAGAGACTCACCAGTAATGGAAGACTGGTCGACGGCGATAATGGAGTGACCCTGCTTGCGGCCATGGTCCTCGTCGTCGTCCATATCGTCATCGTCAGGATGCTCACCCTTGGCAACGGCGGAGAGATCAGAGTTGATGTAATCAAGGTACTCAGCGTAACCAGCGGGGTTCTCGTAATCACAAATAACACGGGCATCACCAGGAACGACGGTACCCTCCTCAACAATGGCAATGTCACCAGGGACAACCTCACGAGCAAGAATCTCCTGCTCATGACCATCACGGACAACGACAGCCTTCATGGCGATATTTGCCTTGAGCTTAGCGACAACGTCTTCGGCTTTAGATTCCTGGTACCAACCAACGAATGCGTTCAACATCAAAATACCGACAATAACACCAAAATCAACCCAGTCACGAAGACCGATGGCAAGGATAGCGGCGATCTCCATAACATTAAGAATAGGGCCGGAGAAGTAACCCAGGAAACGCAAAAAGATGTTTTGGTGCTCAGAGGTGAGCTCGTTGAAGCCGGCCTTCTTGCGACGGACTTCGACCTCGGAACTGGAAAGACCGGCCTTCATGTCGGTGCTGAACCAAGACTCGGGGGCGACGAAACCAGCCTCGGAATGCTCCTCGGATTTCTTGGCCCAAAATTTCCATTTGGGAGGAGGCTTGTGTTCCTGCTCGTCCTCGGCGGCAGCCTTCTCAGCAGCAAGGTCCTTCTCGTCGCGGTAGGAGGCGACATACTTGACAAGAGCAGCGTACTCCTCCAAGTTATCACCGGTGAAGGGTTCTTGATCTTTAATTTCTTCAGCCATGGTGGGGTATAGGGCCTAGCAGAGAATTATGTTTGGGGGAGTGGGTATCTTTTATATGCACACGGTCAAACGGAAATAATTTCTTTTTTATGCAGCTGCTGCATACCACATGCCGTGCTCGGATTGGGTGGATGTAAATGCGCTGACTCAGTTGCCTCTTTGGGACGACTCGCTAGGTATCTACCGACATTTTGGCTTGAATCAAATTACACTTATGCTGCTGTATAATACTCAAATACTCGAAAATCTGGTTATGTGTTGCATTTTTTTTGTCTATCTCACAATTTGGCATCATCTTCATGTCCGACCTTGAAAGCGGCTGCAGGTCCATGCATATCATTCAAATAGTATTATAGCACTAGTGTGCTGGGGAAGCTCGCATATATTATCACGAATCCATCACAATAGCTAACAAATATCTTGCTATTTATCTTTTTTCTCTTGGGCTCACCTCCGGTATCTTTTTTTCAAAATTTTCAACTCTTGACCAATGACGGTACTGTATACCTGGGTGGTTGATGTGTGTCGGTCTAAGCCCGGATGTGTTCGGGTGGCTTTCCAAGTGAAAATTTATTTGGAGAAGTCAGATCAATTAATATTTGTGCAGAAAGTGTGCGCGTTTACCGCTTCGAATAGCCAGTTTGTGGGTATCTACTAGGATGCGCCATGACATCATCGCCGGTGGATCAAATCAATGGGAGGATAGAATTTTGCGTGGAAAAAAGAACGGAAAAAACAAATGCTCTAGCTACTGCCACTCATTTATGGAGTGTTGAAGTATTCATTCCTGAGGGCCTTGTTTATAAGGGCATATATCAACATTCTTTCACTTGCAATGTTTGTTTTGGTACGATGCATCATGTAGGGTATGCAGTACATTCTGCAGTCGCAGCTCACGCATGCATTACAATACAGCTCCCGTCTCTGCTACCGACACCGACGGCAGAGACTGGGCTTTAGGGTAAGGGCTGGTAACTTTGAATGGGTGTTGAACGTCTTATTGATAACAGGATTTTTGATTGGTTAAGAGTGTTTAATAACATCCTATAAGAATTCTGACTGGCTTGAGCAACGAAGATTGTAAAACTCAAAGGTCAGTGGCGGCAATGGCCAGTGATAGCGTCCTAACTTGATCGGCCGGTCTGGCAGTCACGGGGTCTTCAACATTTTAGATCTGGTGGCCAGCCATTTCCCATAACGTTGAGAGGCGGCCAGCCACAATCAAACTCCGCATAAGTTTAAATTGCATTTATTCATAATCGTTTAATTAGAGTTATACAAGATTGAGCAAGAAGACTCAAGTGGTGAGAGTCACCGTGCGTGGGATCTCGCCTTTTAAAGTTGCCAGCCCTGGTCGGCAAAATTCCACGCTTATGTAAAGGCAACCATTTTGCTATGAGTTAATAAAATTTTAAACAGAACGAGTTGGCTTTAGAACAAAACGGTAGAAAATCGCATGTAGATGTATCGTAAACATACTGGTAGCGCCAAGATTGGGGGTGAGAGTGGGCGGGTTTGTCTTACATTCCAATCAGCTAGCCGAGTCGGGTGCATGGATGTGACTGGGGTTGAAATAAATAGGAGTCTGTACTCCAATATTGTGAATATGGGACTGTTGTAGTAATACCAAAGTTTTATCAGACCATTTGCCTGGGCAAGATATAGCGAGAGATATCCCCCTTCCCGGCTATAATGCACGAGCACTTGCATATTTTATGCAGGCACTGCTGGCTACCGATCTGTTGACGATTTCAGAGTATTCCATGGGATGTGTCACGAAGGCTATCAGTAATTTACTACTCCTTTGATAGCGTCGACTACACGCACGACATCAGGCACCTGAAACCGCTCAAATGCTAAAGAATTGGGTACATCCCAGCCGGTTACCCGTGTGACCGGTGCTTCCAAATACAAAAAGCACTGCTGCTGGATTGAAGCGGCAATTTCGGCGCCGATCCCATTGGTCTGTGGGGCCTCATGGCTAATCAAACATCTACCTGTCTTGCGTACCGACTCGACAACCGTTTGTCGGTCCCAAGGGGCGATGGTTCGCAGATCAATCACCTCACAGCTGATACCGAGCTTTCCAGCCTGCTGAGCTGCTTCATTAAGAACGTATACTTGTGTTCCGTACCCAACGAGAGTGATATCGGCTCCAGTCACTACTACCTCTGCAGTATCTAGAGGTAGCACATAGTCTCCTAGTGGAACGTGCTCAATACTAGCACGGTAAAGCATTTTTGGCTCCATGAATATCACTGGATCGGGGCTTCTAATGCTTGCCAATAACAGCCCCTTGGCCTGGGCAGGACTACGTGGCATCACCACTCTGAGACCCGGACAGTGCGAGAAGAAAGCTTCGCCCGATTGAGAGTGGTAAAGACCTCCGTGGCCTACCACGCCGCATGGCATGCGTACTGTGAGGCCCCCAACATTGTACTTTGACCCTGCGCGGTACCTATATTTCGCAGCCTCACTGACAAGCTGGTCAAATGCCGGGAAAACGTAGTCTGCAAACTGGATTTCTGCAATTGCTGTTTTGTTCATAGCCGCGTACCCAATGGCGAACCCAACAAGTCCCTGCTCGCAGAGAGGGGTGTTGAAAACTCGTTCAGAGCCGAATCGGTTTTGCAAGTCTTTAGTACATCTAAAAACGCCCCCGAACTCCACATCTTCTCCTAGAATGATTGCAGATTCGTCTGTTTCGAGCGCCAACTCAAGTGCGCTGTTTATACTACTACACAGGTTCATGGCGACGGTGGGTCCAGTGTTTGTCAATTCACGGTTTTTTCCAATAATTGCAGCTGAATGATAGAGAAAGGAAGCATTTGAAATGTCAAGAGCCTGAGAATACCGGCGAATATGGTTGACTAGTTTCATCGCGTCTCTGAGATATTGGGGTAAATGTGGGGATGGTGCAGGAGGGGAGGGGTGTCGAATAAATGTGCGATAGAGGGGCACGGCATATTAGTGCTTCCGGGTCGATTCTTGTGTGGCACTTACTTTTATCTATTTGTTACTCATTAGTTTGAATTAATCTGACTGTATGGGTTGAGGGTCGTTGGCACGCCCTTTGTGGCAGGGAGCTACCAGTCGCAACTTGGCCGCGTACATTGATCACAGGGACCACAGTTAGCTGGTTTGTTAGATTTCACCGGTCTTAGAATTGGAGGGTTGGAAAAATGCATTGAAGTACCCTCACGACTGGGTGATTTGGTTTTTTATAGTGAATACATCCTAGTGGTGTGATGGTGGTATGATCGGGTGATTTTGGATCAAGCTGTGTTCAGTTAGCAAGTGGGCTGATTAATTGTGGGATTTATTGTGGTTTAAGTGAAGTGAGAGTAGTCAAGTGATGGCGCAGTGGTGAAAAGGTGGAGTGACGCACGGACTTGCCCTAGCGCACTTGCTCTAGCTTGCATATACCCAGGGGTCTTCGCTAACTCAAGCCAGGCGTAGCACAGCAAGCGAAAGTGAAATCTTGGCCTCAAGCCAGTTTAATGAAATTATTAGGGTTGCGCTTATTATAACTGTCAAGTTCGAGCTCTATAGACTCTCTAATCTGAGGTTATTTCAACTACTGCAAGAAAAGCGTTCGATTTCTCGGCTCTGCGCGTTTGACACGAATAGTATAGTCCAATCGGCCGATTCGTATAATCTTATGAGATTTTTACAAAACTAAGTTATCTTTTCAAGCTTCAACACCTTGGACTTTTTTAACCACAACAGCAGTAGCGGCACCACCCCCATTGCAGACGGCGGCGACGCCATACTCGCCGTCCTTGAGCTGGTGAAGTAAAGTCACAAGGATACGAGCACCAGATGCACCCACTGGGTGACCCAATGCAATAGCACCTCCTTTAGGATTGACCTTGGAGGCATCAAGACCGAGGATCTTGTTGTTGGCTAGCGAGACACCAGCAAAAGCCTCGTTGATTTCCCAAACACTAATGTCATCTTTGGCAAGGCCGGCCTTTTTGAGAGCCTTCGGAATAGCAAGGGAAGGGGCGATGGTGAAATCGATGGGATCAGTAGCGGCATCCGCGTAGCCAACAATCTTAGCCAAAACATTGGCGCCATGCTTTTTGACTGCATCACCACTGGCGACAACGAGTGCGGCGGCACCATCATTGATTGAAGACGCGTTTGCGGCAGTTACTGTACCCTCCTTATCGAAAGCAGGACGCAAAGAAGCAATTTTGTCCAGCTTTACCGCATTGGGGGCCTCATCTGTATCAAAAATAGAGGATCCCTTACGAGATTTGATCTCAATGGGGATAATCTCGTCCTTGAACGCGCCTGATTGAACCGCTTGCTGCGCACGCTTGTAACTCTCAATGGCATAGTTATCCTGGTCCTCCCGAGTTATATTCTCGCGGAGGTTGGTGTTTTCGCAGCAATTGCCCATATGGATCTTGTTGTACGGGTCAGTGAGAGCATCACCGACAATAGCGTCTACTAGCTTGCCGCCGCCGAACCCGAGCGATCGTTTGACGTAGAAGGGAGAAAGAGACATGGATTCAGTGCCCCCAGTCAAAACTATTTGGGAATCTCCAAGCAAAATACTTTGAGCAGCAAGGCTTACTGTTTTGAGGCCGCTGGCGCACACCTTGTTGATGGTGACGGCTTCGGCATTACTGGGGATTCCAGCTCCGAGACCAACCTGGCGGGCGGGAGCTTGACCCACATCCCCCTGGAGAACCTGGCCAAATACTACCTCATCGATGTTCTCTGGTTTGATGTTGGCTCGCTCGATAGCAGCTGCCGCTACTTTAGAGCCGAGCTCGGTAGCAGGAACCTTGGAAAGACTCCCATTGAAGTTGCCGATAGGAGAACGGCACGCGGAAAGGATGTAAGCAGCGGAAGAGCGAGTACTACGGGTGAAATGCATGTGAGATGCTAGTGAGTGGTGTGGGGAAAGCTTGTGGGGAGGGTTAGGGGACTATTATACCGAGGGTTCCACCCGGAGGTCTTGGGCAGGTTGTACGTGTGTGAGGCTTTGCATGTGGGGAAAGTGTAGGTTTAATTGTCAGATCGGTGCAGGCTGTCTTCTTTTCTTTTTTATAATAGCTATTGCAAGGTTGAGCATATGGTTTCGTTTCTCATTTCACAGAATTCCACAAATAATGGAGACTTCAAAATGTGGTTGATATTGAGCACTTGTCCATTTAACGACATCAGTTAAATTACTTACCAAACCCGGCTCACTTGATCTGACTGTCTATTGTACTGGTTAAATATGTAGCACAACTTACTAACACCGGACCCACCAAAATGTTTTGGAAAAAGACAGAAAATGCCGTGGAAGTAGAGAAACTCCGGCCAGCCCCCCACAACACTCTGCTCAACGTGAACCCTACCGACTATTTCTCAAAGTATGGCTACCCTGTTCCTATTCAGGATCTGAGCGCTCATGAAGAATTTGTTAGCCTCTATGACCGATCAAAGCGTAACCCCGTATGGGTAATCGAGCATTTGACCGCTGCAACCAAAAACTTACGCGGAGGAGATCGGCAAAAATCAATATTCCAGGAGGATACCTCGATTCCTGATCAGTTTAGGGCCCGCCTCAAAGACTATTTTCGATCTGGGTACGACCGTGGTCACCAGGCACCCGCTGCAGATGCAAAATTTAGTCAAAAGGCAATGGATGAGACTTTTCTTCTGACCAATATCTCTCCTCAAGTAGGCCAGGGTTTCAATCGTGATTATTGGGCCCACTTTGAGCGGTTCTGCAGAAACTTGACGGACAAGTACAACTCGGTACGCGTCATGACGGGCCCTCTATATCTTCCCAAAAAAGGTGCCGACGGAAAGATGCGGGTCACGTACGAAGTTATAGGCAACCCACCCAATATCGCAGTTCCCACCCATTTTTTCAAGTTGGTCATTGCTGAAAATCCCAGCTTGCCAAGTTTGCCCACCAATGGCGTCGCGGTAGGTGCATTTGTTCTTCCCAATGCTCCCATTAGCAATGATATCCCTCTTAAATCGTTTGAGGTGCCCATTGATGCCGTTGAGCGGGCTATCGGGTCCGAGCTGATGCCCAAATTGCCAGCTCCTCAGCGTCGCCAGCTGTGTCGTGAGATCAATTGTGCTATTGAAGTCGTGGAGTATAATGACGCCGTCAAAAGTCTAACTGCTCCCAAAAATTAGGGCCTCCTCAGTGATAGTTGTGCCCAACGAGCCCTCACGATCGCCATTTAGCTCCCACTTTCCGATTGTTATCGCGATGTAGAGTTCCAGTTGTAGACTTTAAGGGTCTCTATGTGTATTATAGTGTCTTAGTCCTCCCATACTTGGAAGGTGTTGCTCAGAATAGATATTTGATATTATGAAGTACAGCACAGGACTGATGCAGGCATTTACATAAACGCATTAGAGACCAAAGGATTTGTTGCATTAACGTCAGGGGTGCACTTGAGACTCAAACATTGTTGAGCAGTATTGCCAATCATGCCTTGAGACTGGCCAAACAAGCCACCAAGAGAGCTTTGTAGCGATGGCAACCCAGTAAATAGTTTTCCCACAAGATCCATAATGATCTTGGGAATGCCCATACCCGCACCCCATTGACCTGAAGGGATCAACAGCTTGGATCCCATCACTAGGACGAACCTGAACAGTCCCCCCAAAAATTCCATGACGCAGAGTAGCAGCTGAGAAAAAACTGATATAAACTTGGAGATACCCTCACTAAGAAGGCACGACAAGTCCAGCTGGAAGCATTTCTCCCCGGCATTGATGATCAGCTTTATGATAAACTCGCATTCAGTGATAAAATCATCTCCAAGGGATTGCTCCCCTAGCATTTTTGATTCGATGCTATTGCAAATTTTATTGATATCAGCAGCAATCTGAAGAATGTCCCCTGCTATGGCATCAAGGGCAGCGGACCCCTCGGCAGAGCACCGTTTAGAGAGCTCAGTAGATCCGAAGAGGGTGACAGCATTTCCAGGATCAACAGAAGCAGACAAATCAGCTGGAGCACACATCGCGAATGAGATCGTAAAGATGTAGTATAAGAAAAGCATTGTGAAAGTGCAGAGTCGAGTAAAAGTAGATGTTATGACAACGAGAGACTATGGGGTATTTATATACGCTACAAGTAAAATAAGGAATCAATATCTAGATAAGCACGCATATAAAATAGATAAGAATTACATACATGACGCGCGGCAATAACGCATGCACCTCATTACCTTGATTAAGGTGCGCGCGAGGAAGCAAAGAGAGGAGAAAGACTGCGTGGCTGAATTGATGGAGCAACAAAGGTATCAAGCAGAAAAAAGGTTATCAATCCTCCTCTTCAACATCATCAATACCACGAGTGAAGATTCCAAATTGACACTCTTCCTCAGGCAAGATGGGCGAGTCCACAACACGACATATACGTGCATTGCCTTTAGCCTTTTTAAACATGAGACGTGTGGTGCATCTATGGCTCATGACGTGACCACCAATGGCCTTCTTTTGCTCACCGTACCCGCCATCTACGGTTGCAGTTACTTGGTTGGTGTACACAACTGCCACACCAAACTCATCTGCTATTGATTGAAGGGTTGCCAGCAATTTGTTGAGCTCGCCTTGACGCTCGCCAAGCTCGCCGCGGCCGGTGCGTTCGCTGCGCAAATGTGCCATCACCGAATCAATAATAATTAATGAGAACCGGGTTTGAGCCATGAGCTGTTTGGCCTGGTTGAGGAAAATCATCAGCTGCTCATGAGAGTAGGCACGACCGACGGCAACATTATTAATTGCAGAATCGTCATTAAGACCGAATCGCTTAGCAGCAGCACGAATTCTCTCGGGGCGGAAGGTTCCTTCTGTATCGATATAGAGGGCTTTGCCCTCACCTCCACCTTGATCCACGGACAACTGGGCAGTAACAGCAAGTGTGTGGCAAAGCTGGGTTTTTCCAGTGCGATATTCACCGTAAATTTCAGTCAATGCGCCGGTCTCAATACCACCCCCAGTCAGCGCATCAAGTTTGCTTGACCCGGTTTTCAGGCAGATGAGATTTGCGCGTTCTTTGTAGATCTGCGCTGCGGTCTGAAAACCAATTGGCTGAAACTCGCGTGCTCTCTCCATGATCATATCGGCCTTTTTCTCCGAGATTCCGTTAATCTGAGTGAGCGCGCGCTTAGAACCATTAGAGATGCTTCGGACTGTATAGTACCCAGCTGCCTCAAGCTTGGCAACATCTTTATCATTGATGCCGTTGCCAATGAGCTCTCTACAGCCCATAAATTGAGGCTGCTCTACCTGTTCTTGCTGACCTTCCATTTAAAAGTGTGCGCGAACAGTAAACAGAATGAGTAAGGATATATGTACGTACTTGGGTTAGGTAGAAATTCATCAGCGGTGGCGCTCATAGCGCCTTTAAAGATCGAATAGAGCCCTGATTGATAAGATAGTCTTGAATTACTTAAGAAAGCAAGAAACATGAGGTATATGCGATTCATATAGTGTTCTGAGTTACCATTATGCCTATAAGACCTCTGCTACCTCTCATCCACCGACATACCAATTTTCCAGCGCGTCAACGCGTCGCGACAGTGACTAAGCCATGCACGTTAATTAGCTAAATCGTAACCACCACACTCTTTTTCACCTCCGGCCTTGAAATGGAATACGAAGCGCCAAGAGTCTACACAACCTCCGTATACCCTTCTGTATCTGATGACCAGGACCTGTCCCAGGTAAGAGATACTTTCCGTAAGTTTCTCCTGGAATTTTATGAAGGAGATGCATACATTTACCGTGATCAGCTCAGACAGAACGTTCTGGTTCGCCGCTATGCCATCAAAGTGAACGTTGTGCACCTTTTACTCTACAATGAGAATTTGGGTCAGCGTCTTCACGATGAGCCGGGTCTTATCCTACCCGTTTTCGAGGGTGCCGCGAAAGATGTGGCTGACCGAATAGTATTTGCTGATAGCCCCGACACAACAATACCATACATCCAAGTCGTATTAGACTCCGAGGCCAACCCAACCAGTCTACGCGAGCTGAACTCACGTCATGTGAGCCGCCTGGTACGTATTCCCGGTATCATAATTTCTGCGAGTGCTTTGACATCAAAAGCCACCAAGCTTCATTTGGTTTGTAAAGAATGCTTGCATGTAGTAAACCAGGTTGTTGTTCCTGGATTCACCACTCTTCAGCTACCCCGCCGCTGCGAATCCCAAACGGTGAGTGGAGACGGTAATGGATCTAAGGATTGTGGTGCCGACCCATATGTTGTTGCTCATGATAGAAGTGAGTTTATCGATCAGCAAGTGCTCAAATTACAGGAATCGCCAGAGATGGTACCTGTAGGTGAGGTGCCCCGTAATATTTTGTTGACCGTTGATAGAACGTTGACAAACCGTTTTGTGCCAGGAACACGGTGCACGTTTGTTGGCATTTATAGTGTTTACGATAACAATAAAGGCAACAACAATTCCGGTGCCGTGGCTATTCGTAACCCGTACTTGCAGGTCGTTGGGTTCGAAATCACTGGCCACAATAATCGTGGTGAACTGGTTTTCACCGAGCAGGAAGAACAAGAATTCATCTCCCTCAGTCAAACTCCCGATTTGTTTGATGTTTTTAGCCGCTCCATTGCTCCTTCTATATACGGTCATGAGGATGTCAAAAAGAGCTTGACTTGTTTGCTTATGGGTGGGAGCCGACGTATTCTTCCTGATTCCATGCGCTTGCGTGGCGATATCAATGTGCTCTTGATGGGTGACCCGGGAACTGCAAAATCCCAGATGCTCAAGTTCGTCGAGAAGGTCGCACCAATTTGCATCTACACCTCAGGAAAAGGGTCTAGTGCAGCCGGCCTGACTGCTTCAGTACAGCGTGATACTCACACGCGTGATTTTTATCTTGAGGGCGGTGCCATGGTGCTGGCTGATGGCGGCGTTGTTTGTATCGATGAGTTTGACAAAATGCGTGAGGACGACAGAGTCGCTATTCACGAAGCTATGGAGCAGCAAACTATCTCCATCGCTAAAGCCGGTATCACTACTGTTCTGAATTCGCGTACCTCAGTCTTGGCAGCTGCTAACCCTGTCGAGGGCCGCTACAATGATAACAAGTCTCCGGGCGAGAATATTGACTTCCAAACTACTATTCTGTCTCGTTTCGATATGATTTATGTTATCAAGGATAGACATGACGAGGATGAGGCAATCGCGACACATGTCCTCAACACCCACCGGAATGGCGGGGTGATCCAAGATGAGGTGGAAGGTGAAATTCCTATCGAAAAGATGCGCCGTTATATCACCTACTGTCGTACTACTTGTGCCCCCACTCTTGGCCGTGAGGGCAGTGAGGCTCTAGCGTCGAGTTTTGTCGAGTTTAGGCAGTCGGTGAAGAAGCAAGAAGCAGAAAATAATGAGCGCACTTCGGTCCCAGTTACAATCCGTCAGCTAGAAGCTCTCGTGCGCATCGCGGAATCAATTGCAAAACTACACCTATCGCCAGAAGTAACCGCTGAACATGTTCAAGAAGCCATCCGGTTGTTCACAGGATCGACGATGCAGGCGCTGCAGACTGAGAGACTGAGTGTTGATAGAGCGCGCAAGGTGCACGAGCTCGAGGAGAAAATTAAACTTAAGCTTCGGGTTGGTTATGGTGCTAATCTTGATGCCATCCGTAACCAGTTTTGCGGTCACGATAGTTACTCTAGTATGGAACTGGATACCGCTCTACTGGCACTCGAGAGAAGAGGCACAATTACCTACAGGAACCAAGGAAAACGGGTCCATAGAGTTGCTCCGTAATTTTAATTTAATTTGATTTATGTTATCGAGACTTCGGTGTTCGAGATGCCTTCAGCATCACATTCCTGGGGGTTGTAAATGGACACGCAAATGCGACATCAGCGCGCCCGCTATACAGCCTATACCCTATGCGCTACGCCGAGAACACAGAGAAAGTCACGGATAGCTGGACAGTTGAGTCGCTGAAACAATCCATGCTCAGTGCCGACGAGTGGAAACTTGTGATTGAACTCCATGAGCTCCGCGATTTCTCATGGCAGCGGATCGCAGCGGTGCTGTTCAGAACATCTGGAAGGCAAATCAGTTGCTCTCAGATCCAGAGTCTTTATGAATTGCGTGTAGCTTCACCAAACGCAACCCGACACCCCGTTGAAACTTTTGTATGGACGGCTAAGTATGTGAGAAGTCTCATGCGGCTTCGGGAGGATATGGGGTACTCCTGGGAAGATATTATATCTGCACTGAGCCAAGTTGAGAGAGTCGAGCTGACCTCCCGAATGATCAAGGCCAAATACCTAGAAGAAGTTAAGCGTCAAGCTCTTGAGGAGCTCTTTTTTGCACGAAACGGTTGGCGCCCTTGCACTGCCCCTACTTAATCATTCAGTTGTATATGTCTAAGTATTTAGATTTTCCATTGAACCGCATGAGACATAGTTATCTGAGACATAATCTCAAATCGAAGTCAATCAGAGAGCCAACTAGGACAGCCTGCTAGAGAGGAGACTGAAGCAGAGGAGACTCTCCGGCAGGCCAAGATAAGTACGAGCTCGAACAATGGAAGCAATAATATATATTCTACTCTACGAGAAATTAAAACATCTCGGAAAACGCATTGGCAACATACTCGGCGGCTTCTTGAAGCTCTTCAAGAACCTCGTGGCCCAATCCCTCCATCTTATCCTGGAATCCAGCCAAAGAAGAAGTAGCAGGAGAGGCGAACTCGGCGTCGGATGCCATTGCAGCAAAGAACTTATCGAGATCTTTACCGCCACCGTTGTAGACAAGTACATTAGGCGAAGCGGTATCCAAATCATCGAGAATATCCTTGGTACCGAATGCAACAAGGTGTTTCTTTAGTTGCTTGGGGGTGAGAGCGTCTTGAGCATAAGCACTCTTAGAGCTGGGCTGCAAAGAGAGGAAATAAGTGAGCAAGCCACAGACGTGAGGGGAAGCCATGGAAGTACCGCTCATGATCTGAGTGCTGTCTTCGTCGGCAGTACCAGTACTGAGAATGTTGACACCTGGAGCGAAAACATCAACACACTTGCCATAGTTGGAGAAATAAGCGCGGTCATCACCAAGAGTAGTGGCACCAACAGTGATGGGCTCGGAGGCACCTGCGGGAGAAACGTTACAAGCATCCTGGTTCTCGTTACCGGCTGCTACGGCAAAGTGAACACCGTGGTTGACAGCGGCATTGACAGCCAAATCGAGGCTGGGGGATTTGCCGCCACCAAGAGACATGTTGGCAGTGGTACCCTTCTTGCCCTTAGCAACATTCTTCTTGTGTTGCTCGACGACGTACTCTACACCGCCGATAACATCACTCATAGAGCCGCTACCGTCGCTGCCAAGAACCTTGACGGCAACGACTTCGGCTTTCTTAGCAACACCATATTTAGAGCCGGCAATGGTACCAGCGCAGTGAGTGCCGTGACCGTGAGCATCCTTATCGACGTCGTTAGCGGGAACAGTCTTTCCCCATTTAGCACGACCTTCAAAGTCATTGTGGTCGGTATAAATACCAGTATCAACGACAAAAGCAACCACATCCTTGCCTCCTTCATCGTCATAAAGGTACTTGTTGAAAGAGCCCAGACTTAAGCCCTTACGGTGGGAAACTCGGGCCAAACCCCAAGGGGCACCATTCTCGAGATGCTCATTAGAGATGTAAACCTTGGAATCCTGCTCAACGTGAGCAACGAGAGGGGACATGCGGATGAACTCGATAGTCTCAGGAAGAAATTTACCAGCGTAGCCTTTGAATTCACCGATATTGAAAATCTTGGATACACCAGCGCCATCTCCAAGAGACGAATCACCACCGTGCTCGTGGTGAGTCAAGCCGAGCATCTCAATGTGCTCATTCAAAAGGCCAGGCTCAACTCCTTTCTTGAACTGAATGATATAAGAATTTTCGATAACGTGAGGTTTGGCAGATTCGCTGAGGATGAGGGGGGCAGGGATGTGGTCAGGGCGCTCATCAGCAATCTTCATCAAATCACCTTGGTGCTTCTTGCCCTTGACGCAATCCTTACCCTTGGGCCACCAGGTACCTTTACCATGATGCTTCTTACCCTTAAGTTTCTTGCTACCATTGTGCTTGCGACCCTTATGCTTGGGAGGGCCTGCAGCCTCAAGACTAGCGAGCAATGGCTGAGCGGGAGGAACGATATCGCCATGAACCTGCTGGATATCAAGAGGTTCATCAGCCTCGAAGGGAAGGAAGAGCGCGTGCGCAGCGGGGAGTGCTGCAATCAAAACATTGGGGTTGACCATGATGATGGAGAATGGGTGGGCCCCGGTAGCCTTATAAATATGAATGATGGGTTAGGGCGCATGTGACCTGCTATCGTGTGGGCGCATGGCGCCATTGCGTGCGCGATTAACCGCGAAGTGGTACCTCTTAATAAATATATCATCACCATCATTATATATAATTAACTCGAATGTTTTAAAAGTGTGCTTGGTCGCTGTTATCGGGTCCGGTTGATCCGGATTATGCGATCTGCGGGAGGCCCTTATCGAGGGGCATAAAGTGTGAGCGGGACATCCAATTGAAGCTGCTTGTGGGTGAACATCTCGAGATGCGCTGAATTCTAGATTTCAGTAAAGGTATATTTTACTATATTTGATGTTAAAACCATGTCACTTAAGATTTGGAGAGATGATAAGCTAAATGCAGATCTCAGTTTGCAACTGCATTGAACATGTCTCAATCAGGAGTGGATTATGTCATTATCGGTTCCATATGGAGATGTTGAGCAGTAAGTAGATGGGGTCAGGAAATCGGGCGGTCGGTTGCTTCAATGTGTAGAGTTACTTATCGTCAGTACTTGATTAATTTGGCGGTCTGAATAAGGCTCAATGGTATCTATAGCAGCCTGCAAGGTTACGTGTCCGCACCTTGGCGGTCCCAACCGATACACACGCACTCGTCCCTATGGACGGAGGCCCGGCATCAGCGTACCGTCTCCAACCGGATTACGTTTCTCACTCTCGATCCCACACCTCCGCATGAAAAGGTTCAACGTTGCCCATCAGAAAGTCAGCGTTGATGTCGACCTCGCCTCTAAATCAATAAAGGGTTGGACAGAGCTCACGGTAATCCCTCTGATCTCTGATCTCAAGAGCATTGAACTCGATGCTCGGCAACTTACCGTGAGCTCGGTGCAGGTCAACACCATTCTAGCAGAATTCGAGCACACAGATTTAATAAAAAACCCACCCGAGCGAGAGGGTAATGTTTACAAGCATCAGATGCTTCAACTTCGTCATACCCAGACCCTGGAGGGCACACGTGGGCTCGTGATCTCGATCCCGTCGGAAATCAATGTGGCTGAGTCTGGCGATACGTTTGTCGTGGAAGGTGCTCAAAATTATGCGGCTCTTACAGTCAGAATTGCGTTCGAGGTAGTGGCACCTATTGAGGGCCTCAATTTTGTCACCAGTGGCAAGCCCAGTACTTGGCATGCTTATACCACTCACAGAGCCATTGCTCAATCAACCAGCTGTTGGTTGCCGTGTTTAGATGGGTTCAGTGAGCTTTGTACTTTCGAGCTCGAGTTTAGTGTTCCAAAAACAGTGGGTGACATTACCAGTACTCCCTCTGACGACGAGCCAGATGAAACCGAAATTATTGTAGTCTGCAACAACAATGCCCCTACACAGGTGGCTCATCCCACTAACAATTCCAAAAAAATTGTGCGATTCGAGATGTTTACTCCCATTTTTGCCCACCACTTAGGTTTCACAGTAGGTCCTTTCCAGCAGGTACCTATGAATAGTTCTGACGAAGCTGCAGAAAGCAGCAGCGGTATGCCGTTTTGTATTTTTGCGCTTCAGAGTAAGCTAGAGATGGTGAGGCATTGTTGTGGTATCTACTCCAAGGCGATGGAGTACTTTACTCGAGAGTTCGGCTCATTCCCCTTTTCAGCGTACTCTCTCTGCTTTGTTTCAGATCTACCAAATTCAGCAGCGGATGCGGCTGCTCTTTCAATTGTTTCAGACCGTCTACTTTTTACAGCCCAAGTCATCGAACCATTATTTGACCACACTCAACCGCTAATTCGGTGTCTTGCAGCTCAATGGTGTGGTGTTAATATCATCGCTGCCACTTGGGACGACGTTTGGGTAACTGAGGGTATTGCATTATATATGACGCACACATTTATACGTCGTCTAATGGGTAACAATGAATATCGCATGAGAATGAAAATGTTCGTTGATGAAATCACTCGCCAAGATATCAATATGCCGCCAATTGCGAGCCCCCAATTTCGGTTCCCTGTGACTACAAATGATCTCGATTTCATTCGGCTCAAGGCCCCAATGGTGCTCTACATTTTAAATCGCCGCATGACCAAAACTGATCGATCATTGGGTCTTTCACGTGTTATTCCCAAAATCTTGTTACAGAGTATGTCTGGTGATCTTAACTCCCAAATATCGACTGCTCATTTCCAGAAGTTGTGTGAGCGCGTTGCTCATCACCGTCTCGACGCATTCTTCAATGAGTGGGTTCACGGATCTGGATACCCCATTTTTAGAGTCACTCAGAGGTTCAACAAGAAACGAATGTTTATTGAGATGGGAATTGGCCAAGTACAAAGCCGGGAGCTGCCAGAGGAGATCCTCAGGGACCATCAGTTTCTGGATAGAGCAGTCAATGATATCATCAACCAGGAGCAAAACACGAAATACAGTGTAGCTCCCTCATTTACAGGGCCCATGACAATTCGAATTCACGAAGCAGACGGAACGCCATACGAGCATGTTGTTGACCTGAAGGAAAGCTTCACAAAACTGGATATCCAATACAATACAAAGTACAAGAGACTTAAGCGTAACCAGAAGTTCAAGTCTCATGACGGGGGAGCAGAGGATGGCCTCATCAATTGTCTTGGCGATGTCCTCATGAAGAGCAGCGATATGGCCAAGTGGAAGCTAACGGACTGGGGTCATGATGAAGAAGAGTTCATGTTCAATGAGGCATTCGAGTGGATCCGTGTTGATTCTGATTTTGAGTGGATCTGCAAGATGTTTTTGGGGCAGCCCGACTATATGTATGCTTCCCAGCTGCAACAAGACCGCGACGTAGTTGCTCAATATGATGCAGTCACCTTTTTCTCCACACAGCCCGCCAATCCCATTTATTCCTCGATCTTGACGCGAACGCTTATGGATTGTCGTTACTTTTATCAGGTGCGGGTACATGCAGCAAGAGGTCTTGCCAACAATGCCACTGAACAGGTCGAATATCTTGGAAAATTTCATTTGTTCAGGGCATTTGAGGAAATGTGCTGTTTTGAAGATAGTCTGATCCCTCGTGCTAATGACTTTAATGATTTCCCCAACTACTTTGTGCAAAAGGCTCTCATTGAGTCCCTCTCACACGTCCGCGATAAGGAGGGCCATTGCCCCGAGGATGTTTGTCGCTTTTTACTCGATCTTATTCGCTATAATGAGAACTCTGGTAATCCATACAGTGATAGCTTTTACCTCTGCACTGTGATCAAAGCAGTGGTAGACGCAGTGAGGAGTCTCGACATCACGATGTTGAGCGAGCCCAGGTTCCAGGAATTCACCTCGCGCGTGGTTTCTGAAATTGACAAATGCCAACGTCTCGATGCATGGCTACCGTCATACCATCATATAATCACCACCACCGCCATTTTTCAGGACGAGATCCTTATTAGACTGGGATACGGAACGCCAAGAATGAGCAAGCTTCTGGCAGACACTACCCCCGAAAACTCGCCAGATATTCGCTTGGCTGCATTTCAAGTCATTTTAGAGCTCGGAGGGTACCGTGAACCGTCAATTGTCAAATACGTTTTCCACACCTTGCTGGGCGATGAGTCGTTATTGATTCGATGGGGCTTGACGCGTAAGCTTCAAAAGCTTGTTGGGGTCGTTGCAATTGAGGGGGAATACCATGAGCAACCAGAGAGGGTGGACATGATGAAGGCGCGCCAGGAAACAATTGCCCGCTCCTCGGTCCATACTGCTATCCCTCTCGTTCGTACCTACCTCGGCAAATGCCAAGCACTCAGCCATCAGATCTGGTTAGCATTACACGATCCACGTGCCAGCAGCATTGTTAGACGGATCCTATTTGATATGTGCCGCGTTTTGTATGTCGCTGAACAGCCCAAAAAGAACTATCAACTGACAGCTCGGAGACGGGGCGAGGATTTTGTGATGGTTTTGAGGTACCGCAATATCAACAAAACGCCGCGACTTAAATTAAGCACCAAGCCAGAGCACGCTGAGGAGGAGCCTGAAGAATCCAAGGAACCCCTTAAGCCCATGAAGCTCAAGCTCAAGATTGGGTTCAGCTAGATTTCTGGGTACTTGACCTCACAACTAAAGAGCATATAACTAGTCTATATGGAATGATAAATAGAACAGCATTTGACCTGAACGATGCTTCATGTTTGAGTTGGAGGACTGAGAAACCAAGGTTCCTGGCTAGGCTTTCCACGTCAAATTCGAAAGAAAATAAATAATTATGTACTGGGTAGAGCAGTTCTACATACGGGACACTCGAGTTTACGATCCATCCATTCCTGAAGGCACTGAGTGTGGAAAACGTGGCGGCACGGAGTCACCATATACTTGCGGCGAGCGAGCATGGATGCAGCACTATTACTATCAAGCACAAGCCTTACTGGATTCATACATATGGGACAATCCACTTGCTTGTACCCTTGCTCTTCTCCCTGTTGTATGGGTAGCTCAGAGGTGTGCAGCAGCGCCTCCAAATCAGTGTTGAGGATCGGGTGGTAGTCGTGGCTATCCATGACCAAAAATTTTGGAAAAAGAAACTCTCCACCCAGATAGTATTGAGAAGTAATTAGCATCACCTGCATCCATTGCCACGCCAAAAGTGTCCACCCTAGTTCAGGGTCATATCGATGGTACCCCACATTACGAGGATAAAAGCACATGTACATGATAGGTGCAACCCGCAAGATGCTTGATCCGTAAACGTATTTTAACAAAAACGGTTTGGAGAACCCACGTCTCGCGCTCCGGTAAACTTGAGGCCACCAGTTGGAGTATAGGACCAGTAATATGGCCCACTCTACGATTTTCCTGTTGCGATCATTATATCCATAGCTCGAAAGAAGCACCATACACAACACAACAATTGAAATGTACATGCGAGAGTTGACCATAGCACTCACCTGGACCAAGGTGTAGTCGGCAGAAGATCCTCCCTCCCCAAGCTGGGAGTGAAAAATAGACACAAGATAGTCGAGTTGAACTGTTGTAATGAAGCAAAAGACCACAACAACAATAGCCATCAGCTGAAGGGCAAAGGCCCGCTCAAACGTGCTTACCATGCACACCATACACACGAGACCATCTGGCAGAGTAGTGAGGGCCACCGACCAAAAGGAAATGCGAAAAGTGGAAGTGGGTGAGCTAGTTTGCTGGACTTGGACTACTGTCAGCGAATACAAAGCAATAAAAAGTCCTAAAAGCATCACCAGGCTGTGGCGAAACCTTATTTTAAACTGTTCTAGCCGTTCACCATCGGTTTTGATGTGTAAACTCTGGCCGCAATCGGGCGAATAGAGCACAGCTTCGAGATACACTGAAGGAGCTGGCTGAGTAGGTCTACCAATTGGGTTCTCCAATTCTTGCTCTATTGCTTCTAATTCTTGCTGCGATAAGGTGGTGCTAGGTTTGGATCGACCGTACATGACCCACTCACAATAGCCCGCCTGCTCGAGTCTCTCTTGGAAATCTGCATATGTGTGCTCTCTAGTATCGTTGGAAATTAGTTGCTGAATCAATTTTTGCACATCTTCAAGCCCTCTTTGGGCTGGTGAGATAAACGGTAGGGCTTTAATACCACTGAACTTGAGTGATTTCGTGGCCGTTATGAAATGCCCAGTATCCAGATAAAATCCATGCATAGTCACTACCTCAGCCCCCAGATAGCAGGATGCTCGAACCACCGCTGCAGAACCGAGTCGTGTGCCCTGGACGATGTTGACTTGAATCTTATTAGCATCGTCAAGCTCCAAAGGCACTGGAGAGTCTAGCGTCTCATTAAACTTGGATAGATCCATGGACTGAGAGGCCATTTGCGGCCCTTTGAGGTACATTCCATGCAGAATGGAGCTGATATTCCTGTAATAGACTCCGTCCCTATCTGGCAACCAAATATCACCGATCTGTTGATTGAGTTGATACGGGATAAAAGAGTTTAGCTGTGAGGCGTTCTTGGAAGGCTGAACCCCGGTGAAGTTCAGAGTTGACAGCGGCGTTCCCAGCTTCGACATCACCTGCTGGGTTTCGTATCGGGACACATCGAGCCAAGTTTGAAGCTGATACTGTTGTAGATCTGTAGCGGCTTCTCCCGGGTCCATCCGCGTCCATAATAGCACCAAACATACCACCAGTAGAACCAGTGCATATATCATGGTGGGGAGTGAATATTGGTAACTAGGTTGGGTACGACAGGAGCCAATTGCTGCTGAATGTCGGTGTGGTGAGACATTCCTGACACTTGTGATGAGACAATGCCGAACATGTTGTAACACCATTACTCTTAAAGCAACAAAATAAAGTATTATCCCTTCCCTTATGTCTAGCAGCCCTGAAATGGCGCCCAATTCGGAGTTTGCAAACGCTGAAGCGGTTACTCTCCGCTCTTACAAGTCCGCGAGCATTATCGAAGTATCTCCTAAGCCAATTGAGTCCGAAGGGGACAAAAAGGAGCTTCCGCTAAGCCCTAAGCTCGAGCTCGAGACGGTCTCTACTCAGCCCAGTGAAGTACTTGTCGAGACGGAGCCCGACACTGTCCCCCAAAAGAGACTGGTAAAGACTCTTCTGTCAATATCTATGGCATTACTGGTGGCCACTCTACCATTGGCTGTTCTTGTGGGCATCGAGTATTGGCCCCAACCGCAGCTGGTGTCGTCCCACCCAATGCAGGCACTGGACCGCGTGATGTTCAACAGCAGAATGCCAAATCTGATGGAACTACTGGATCTTTATTCTCAGAAACAGGTTAACCTGTGGTTTGAGATCGGCTCCCCAGTGGAGGCGATTACTCGCCGCAATGTCGTTAGTATCGTGTTACCCAAGCCAGAGAATATGGACCTGGATGTGTTCAAGTTAATCACCCAGGTGCTTGGCTACGTTAAGCCTGTAGGAGTTGTTATATAGATAGTGCATGATTGCTAATTTCACGTGGTAAAATATGCCTTATGCCACGAGATTCAAGCAGATGGCTCGCTCAATTAACACTTCTGTAGCACGCAGACTACTTTTCTACGATTTTTTGCGTCATATCTTTCAACTTGCCCAGAGGCCCACAACAGCTATATTTTCAAGCTGGAATAGAACAGAATTGAATTAAATAGTAGTAAATGAGAATTAATAAGTAACAAGGCAGGTACCACTAGAATTGATTGTCACTGGCGGGGGCCATCTCAGTCAGGCTGCCAACTCGAGTTCATATTTATTACCTAATGGACGCTGAGCGGCAGAGCTTTAGTGATACGGCACAGAATGCGTCTAACGCGGTCTACGATCTCAATTCAGACGTCCGTAGACTCAAGCAACTCTGCTCGCGGTCCAAAGCTTCTGTTAACCTGTCCAAGCTCGTGGCAAACGTAGCTACTAAATGCGAGCGCACAAGTCAGGTGATAGAGGCCCTGAACAAGCAATCGAACCTTTCAGTGACCGAGCGGCTTCAACAACAGCAAATTTCTAAAGAATTCAACTTGATCATCAAGGATATTGCCTCTCTTCAGCAGAGGGCCGGCCACCTGTTACGGCAACAGGTGGCTGCTGCACAAGAACCGCAGCTTCCTGCATCCGAGCCAGATGCGGTAGCCGAATCTCAGGAGGGAGGCTCGCTAATTCAGGTATTGGAGCAGCTTGATCAAGGCACTGTAGATTTACACCAGCAGCTCATTGAGGAGCGTGAACTCGAAATTGGCGAGATTCAGCGAGGGATGAACGAAATCAATGCCATTTTCAGCGACCTAGGCACATTAATCCAAGAACAGGGCGCACAGCTCGATACGGTCGAGGATCACGTAACCGACATCGCAGGTTCCACGTCGGCTGCCCACCGTGAGCTGGTGCGAGCAGAGAACTACCAGCGTAGTCGAGGCAGGTGGAGCTGTTATTGTCTATTGGCGTTACTGATGGTTACTGTAATGATCGCCCTCACTTTTGTTTAGGTGTTGGGTGAAGATGTTTCCACTTGCATCGTGCGGATACACAGATGCAATGACATAACTCAATCATGCACCTCACCGCATTAGGCTACCATTGACCAGTCCCTTGTGTCAAATCATATGAATAAACTCAATGACAATAAACAAGCTCCACGATAGCATAGAGAACTACCAGCTTAATCTCGGAAAGCCAATGCATTGGGGTCTTTCCGGCAGGGTTCCCGGCTAATATCGAGCGTGGTTTAGTCATGTGTACTGATTAGGTTGCCAGACAGCATTGTAATAAAACATATTAGCTCAAGGGCCCCAGTGGGAAGGCTAGTCTACTTAAATAAACTGTATATGAGTCAATACTCGAGGCGTTGTACGGCGTGCCCCGACACGTCAGATACAGTCCCGTTGTCTTTACGAACCTCTTATCGTGTTGTAAGTTGTGGCACCTCCTGCAATGCACCTATCTCCCCCAGGTGGTGGAATTGGGTAAGCAACCTGCGCCCATTATAAAAGCCCGGATATACCCCCGCCCACTCTTGGTCTACTACCTATGAAGTTACTCAGCCTTACCTCGCTATTGGCATTGGGCCATTGCGGCATGTTTGATTCCCTCGAGGATATTATTGAGGGAACTTTTGATGATCTCCTTGGTGGTGCTGCCAGCGCCTCCCACTCCGCCTCGGAGCTACTGCTCTCTCTCTCTTCAAAGGGCGAGTTCGTTCTCGGTGAGGTTCCTGCTGGTGCCATTGAGGCCTGGAACGCTGTCATGGAGACGGTACCCAACGGCGCTCAGCAGCTAAAGGATGACATCCTCAAGGAGATCTCCAAGCGCACATCCTCCAAGACCTCCAAGAAGGGAACCTCCAAGTCTGAGTTTGCGATTACCGTTGAGGATCCTCGTTTTCCAAATCATAAAGTCCGTGCTACTGACCCTTCCAAATTGAGCGTTGATGATGTCAAGCAGTACTCTGGTTACCTTGATGTCGAGGATGCTGACAAGCATTTCTTCTTTTGGTTCTTTGAATCTCGCAATGACCCCAAGAATGACCCTGTTGTTCTTTGGTTGAACGGTGGCCCTGGCTGCTCCTCTTTGACTGGCCTCTTTTTTGAGTTGGGACCAGCCACAATTGGCGAGGACCTTAAACCCAAGAGCAATAAGCACTCTTGGAACTCCAATGCTAATATTATTTTCTTGGACCAGCCCGTTGGTGTGGGTTTTAGCTATGGCGATGACACCGTTAGCGACACCGTAAGTGCTGGCAAAGATACTTATGCATTCCTCGAGCTTTTCTTTAAGCAATTCCCAGAATACGCAGGTCGCGACTTCCATATCGCTGGAGAGTCTTATGCTGGTCATTATATCCCTGTTTTCGCCAGCGAAATCATGAGTCACGACGACAAGCATTTCAACTTGACTTCAGTGCTTATCGGCAATGGCCTCACTGATCCTCTTCGTCAGTACGATTCCTATGAGCCTATGGCCTGCGGCGGTGGCGGTGCTGATCCCGTTGTTGACCCTGAAGGATGCCAAAATATGCTTGATTCTCAAGAGCGTTGCAACTCGTTTATCAGTAGCTGCTACGAGTCCCAGAGCGCCTGGACCTGCGTTCCTGCCAGTATTTACTGCAACAACGTCGAGCTTCGCCCTTACCAGGAAACAGGTCGTAATGTCTACGACGTTCGTGAAGACTGCGAGGGCGGCGGCCTCTGCTACCCTCAGCTTGATGTTATCGACAAGTACCTTAACCAGGAAAGCGTCAAGGAAGCTGTGGGCGCTGCCGGCATTGAAACATACCAGGGCTGCAACATGGACATCAATACCAACTTCCTCTTCCACGGTGACTGGATGCAGCCTTACTACACCGCTGTTCAGGACTTGTTGACCCTCGATGTTCCTGTCTTGATTTACGCCGGTGATAAGGATTTCATTTGCAACTGGCTCGGAAACGAGGTTTGGTCTCGTGAGCTCGAGTGGACTGGTCACAAGCAGTTTGCCGCCAAGAAGCTGAGCCCCTGGTCTCTGAAGAAGAGTGGCAAGGAAGTTGGACAGGTCCGTAACCACAAGCATTTCACATTCTTGCGTGTTTATGAGGCCGGCCACATGGTTCCTTATAACCAGCCCGAGGCTAGCTTGGAGATGCTTAACAGATGGATTAAGGGTGATTACACCTTCGCCTAGTCTTATTCTTAGGTAGCTTGTGTTAGCTTTTATATTTAACGTCCTCTTGAGTCCAAAAGTATCTGGTTCAAAAAGAGCCGTAAAGCTCAGACCCTCTGCCAATTTTATCGAGCACATGTGCTAGGTGTGCAATCAAATAAGTAGTACCAAAAAGCACGAATGTTGCAATTCTCGGATCGTTGATTCACTACACTTACGAGACACATCGTTGGGCTACATCTCAGGGGGTAAAAGTAAAAGTAACTAGCTTTGAAGTAGTTCTTAAATGAAATGGACTGAGCTCCCATTTCAAGGGGCGGTTGCATATATAGAGCCAGGGTTCTTAGGCAGTGCAGGCCCTCTCAAGCCAATATTCCTGATGCAACACCGCTGGAAGCTTCTGAGAGGCTGGCAGCAAAAATATCGTGCAGCAGATTTAGTTAAGTAGAGATTGCATATGTTATTGAGAGACAGAGGAGAGCCGTTCACCTTGCCTAGATTGATATCGGTGAACATATCGACAAAGCTCGATCAGATTTTTATGAGATAAGATGGTGCTTGAAGCTCTAGAGATTCATATGGAAGCTCTGATGGCCCCCGTTGTGAATTTTATCTGCGAAGTTATCACACTAAAGTATCTAGAAAATGGACCCAGTCAATGGATGGCCCCCTATATTGTTAAAAATTTGTTGAATTCTTCAAGCAGGGAGCGGGAGTCTTCTCCTTAGGAGTCAGAAACTCCTGGCAACGGTCAACGACGGATCTTAACGTTGAGGTACTAGAGTTGTGAGTATGTGTATGTAGGGTATGATTTGGTCTATAAAGGTCTCATGCAGAAGAGCATTGCTCATCCCATGCCTTTGTAGTTTGTTGCTGTTTCTCTTGCAGATTCCATTCTTCGGTGCATGATGCAATATCAAAGCCTTATAACTGATGCATCATGACCATGCAGGATTATTACTCGACTACATGCTTCGCGCTGTACACCCACTAGTTAGATCAGATTTAGGTAGCTAGAAGGCGCGCGAGAGCCCTATTGGCTCTATAAAAAAGTATTGGAAAAAAGAAATGGTTTGTTGAGTATTCAATGAACTCACTAGCAAGCTCCTCATATGAGGTACAACCTGTATCATAGAAAGTCCAGCAAGGATTGTCCTTTTGTCAGAATTACGAAGTATATTCAACAAAAATTGAGTAATTCTATTTGACTTCTGAACCGATAGAGTATCTCACTTAGAGGCAAAGCGTTCAAGTGAACGAGTATATGCGCAGCCCATTGACTGCAAATAAGTATTTTCGACCAGTGAATGCACTTCATGATATCATACCGGAGTTATAGGCATTAATGCATCCCCTCTTTATCTATTTTTTACTCCTCATTCTTGCTCAGACCCGCAATAAACTCTCTTTGTCTTTTTTTATACCGAGCGTAAACTCCCTCATCTTTGCTTGGCTCCAAATTCCCGACCAATTTGGGTGTCCAGTCCGGTCGGGTGCCAGTGACCACCCACATTGCTTGTATAGCGGCACCACGAGCAACGTATTCACCAGCTTCAGGCACCAAGATGGGGATGCCCAAAACTTTGGCAGCGATATTTTGCACTAATGGATTGACACTGGCACCACCAATTAGGTATACCCGCTGTGCGTCTACACCTTGGGCTTTAACTGCACATATACCATCCATCAAGGTACACACAAGGGCCTCAAAATGTGCTCTGGCGATGTTATTGGCGTGTGCGTTACACAAAGTCAAGCCCATGATCGAAGCAGTGGCATTAGGGAGGTTCGGGGTTCGTTCTCCTTCATAGTATGGTACAAGAGTGACTCCACCAGACATTGGCTTGGCACTTTCAGCAAGCATATTGAGCTGCTCGAAGCCTTCCAGTGCCAATGTGTTTAGAGCACTAGTCAGGATGCGGGCGCCGTTCAACGTACAAAGCAGGGGCAGCATTCGTCCGGTGCCATCAGCGAACCCAGCGACCGTGCCTGAGGGGTCCATTATTTTGGAGTCTGAAGGAGCAAAAACAGCGCCACTGGTACCAATACTCGCTATCACATCTCCGGGGCGCGTATTGAGGCCAAGGGCACCACCGGCATTATCACCAAGACCTGGACCCACTGTGATGTCACCAACTTTACCAGCCGAATCACTGGGACCTAAAACGCGTGGAAGAATGACGCTAGTACTTTCACTACTTGGGTTCGGGCCTGGTGAAGCCTCCCTGGCGGGCCTGCCAAAGGATAGCTCAAACAGTTCGAAATCATAGGATCCAGAGTTACCGTCCCAATAAGCTGTGCCACTTACATCACTTCTATCGGTAACCAATGCTTCCAAATCGGGGTTTTCGGGACCATAGCCCATAAGTCGCCACGTGAGATAGTCATGGGGAAGGGCTACTGCGGCCACCTTAGCAGCGTTCTCAGGCTCATTGTCACGTACCCACCGAAGCTTAGTGGCGGTAAAGCTGGCAACTGGTACGAGACCTATTCTCTCGGCATAAGCTTGAGGTCCACCCAGCTCGTCAATCAGCTGCTTGGCAGCCATTGCGCTACGGTTATCATTCCATAACAAAGCTTTTCGAATGACATGACCACTAGAACTGAGTAAAACCATTCCATGCTGCTGTGCAGCAATAGAGATACCTTTGACGCCCTCGAGGCCGCCTGCCCGTTCGATGGCTGATTGAAGTGCCTGCCACCATTCCTCGGGGTCAACTTCGGTACCTGTAGGATGAATAGCATAGCCAGTACGCACAGTGGCTCCAGTCTCGTTTAGAATGACCACTTTACATCCCTGGGTGGAGGAATCAACACCTGCATAGAGTGTCATTGTCAACCCTGACCAAGCTGTGGGGTACACTTTTAGGGAACATTCGTTCGGCAACAACACTGGTGAGTGCATTACCAGCACCTAAATTTACACAAATCTCATACACTATTTAAATGAGCTTCTAGTATCAGAGGTGGCGAATACTTCAGGACTGGTAGTGAAATCGCGGTTGTGGTTATTATTGGGTTCGGCGACAGCGGTACGAGTGGCAGAGTTCGCCTCCACAAATGCGCCGGTGCTATTGGCTCTGAGAACAGCAGTATGTACAGCACTGCGTTGACCCTCGTGAAGCTTAGACTGGAGCCCTGTCGACTTCATAGACTCAGAGGAGAGCTCACCCGAAAGCTCGACAGGCTCCATAGACTCAAAACCAAGCTCCAAATCAACTCCAGAAGAAGGCCTCGCAGACTCAAGAGAACTTGCATCAGAGCTCATTCCTTCACTTTCCGTCGACTGAGGATTGAAATCAGAATCGGGTTCGGAAGTATCAGTGATATTGGTCAAAATATCATTCTCGAATTCAGCATGAGTGTGGCTCTCGGCAAGAACTCCGACTCTAGTAGTGTTGGTTGAGTGATTATGAGGCTGGGTAGTAGTATTTGCAGTAGCGTGAGTGGTATTAAAAGAAGCGCGAATAGTAGCGTGGGTAGCAGCATTCGTCACCACCCTGGTAGGCACAAGGTGGGTACCATTAAACATGGCCTTACGTGTGTTGTTTAGAGTGTGGTTGAGCACTGGCAGGGCAGAGCTACTGTCCAGGTGTGTAGCGTTATAGTGAGTAGCTTCGCGAGTTCCGTTCAAAACGGTACTTGCATTGAGAGGCGCATGCCTACCCCTGACAATGGTGAGATGAGGGCCGCTGGTAGAGTTGTTGATTCTGGCCAAATGAGAAATAGTGTTCCTGCTGGCAAGAGTTTCGTTCGTACTATTGTGGTGAGCATGTGTGCCATTGTGGTGAGTGTGAGTACCATTGTGGTGGGGGCGAGTGCCGTTGTGGTGACCGGCGTGGGTGCCATTGTGAGCAAGGGGAAAAGCGGCTTCGTTCAAAGGCTCAGAAATGTTGTTGAACTCTTCCTGTGGCTCAGCGACTTGATCAGTGAGTTCCTCTTCGTCTTCAGCCCCATCGATAAGGTGTTCGTTTTCGGCTTCGATAGGGTCTTGATAAAGAGGCTTGTTTGTGATAATGGGGTCAACTATGGGCTGCTCATCAATCATGATATTGGCATTTATCGTATCAATGGATTGAGAGTCGGACGGGACTACAAAGTCACCGGTTGAAGAATCAACAGCCTGAGCCTCAACAGACTGGGTAGGCTCGTCAATCTGCACAATTGTACTGGTTGCAGCATCAGAAATAGAATCAGGGTAAGACTCAGTGGAGGACCCAGCCGCTTCAGAGGACTCAGTGGACTCAGTGGATACAGTGGGCCCATCCTCAGTGGGGGTGGTGGCGGGATTGAAGGACTCGGAAGTCTCGAAGGTGGGCTCAGCTTCAACAGTAACAGGAGTAGATTCAGTTACAGTCTCAAAAGTAGGCTGGCTAGGAGCCTCTCCACTAGAGATGGTTTGAGAGGAAGATGCGGACTCACTGCGTTGGGCAAACTCTACCGACTCAGTGGACTTGGGGCCCTCTGAAGTCTGTGTAATGCTGAACGACTCAGAGACCTCAGTAGAGCTAGAAAGACTCAAGAGGCTCTCGCTTCCGCCATAGACGCTTACAGTAGGGACATGGCCCACCGAGCTGGTCACGGTAAGGTGGATCGGACTTAAGACAGTGGAGTGAATTTCTTCGACAATACTCAAAATAGAAGTAGCATTATTGTGATACCCTCGACTATGCTTGACACCACCCATATGCCTCAACTCTTCAACATCTGCCAGAGGAATATGGTTAACCCTAGGGTCGCGATGAGCGGCAACTGCACCAGTAGCAAAGATCAGCACAACCCACATCATGTTGATTTTTCAGGATACCCAATGCTGGGTATATATACATGTTATTGAGGAGGGCGGCACGTGCAGTCAAGAAGAAGTCGGCAGGATGAGACCAAGTGCCACAGTCGCCAAAGTGTGCAACATGGTAAAGTAACGACGACACTAGTTGATTCACTGTAATGCCGGTACATTTGCGTGCCCTCAGTATCTGGATGGTTGTAAGATACATATGCCTTGAGATAGATAAGGGTCGCGATCGTGGGACCGACAATATAAGCGACGATACAGAAACGTGCGGCGTGAATCCAGACCGATGGTACCGAATTCAGAATGAGGAGAATTCAGGAACAGAGCTTGCAGGTCCAATTGATACCACAAATTCGCGATCCTGGGGATGGAAATATATTGTGGCATCCACGTGACTCTTGACTACCCTGAAACTTTTAGTATTCAAATTGAGGTAATTCTAGGAGGAGTAAACATAAATTAACTATCTAAGCGTGTAGAATTTAATACCCGTGAGATAGGGGCACGGAACATATAAATAGAGTTACTCGCTGTTGTCAAACGAGAAAACAGAGGCACTGCTTTTCATAGGACGCAGACTTGGGCGTGTGTGCTGAGGAGCGTTAGGGTCCCACCACGCTTTCTGGTGGATGCAGGCACCCCCCAAGCAGCCGCAACTGAGATGATGTGTAGAGTCGGTAGTCTTATCCTGCATGATTAGGCTGGGGACGACTTTAGGGAGAGCATTGGCTTTCTTAGGTGGGGAGGCTGGGATGTAGTGTTCTTGATAAAATTGGTTGATAGAAGCTGAATCCATTGTGAGATGTGAGTTTGTGAGACCTGAGCGTTATGGGCATCGTGACTTTATTATATATTCCCGCTTGATGGTTGGATTTTCAATATGCATATGCATCTTCATAGCCACCCCCTTTCCGCACCCTAGCCCCATGCAGTTTGCATATAGGATGTAAAAAGGAGCTACAAAATATAAGTAATGGGAAAACAAATATTCCAATTTGCGCAAGTACATACAGAGTTTGCTCAAAATTATGTTTTTTCTCCACATTTATACCTATCTTCTCGTAAATAAACGCCCCAGTTCCGCAACGTTCAAGGTCACGTGCTCGGACGCACGACGACATGTTTAATCTTTGGCCTAAAAATGGAAATATATTTTGAACGCGAACAAGCTGCACAAATAGCAAGTGTTTCTCGACCCAAATACGCAAAAAGATCTGTTTAAAACTGTTGAGTGTGAGAGGTTACCTATCGTACTTGAAACGAACCAGCCTTCACCTTCTTGTTATCACAAGCTTGCGAGTCACCGTGCACCTCGCATGAGTCAAATATGAAGAGGTGCTAAATGGTGAGAGAGGTAATAAATAGACGAGTAAAACTAATTCAAGAGTACGGATAGGCCCTAGAATATACTGTAAACTAATTTGTTAGCACAAGGCTGTACACATTAGGCTGTGATGGCCATACATCCAATATGCACATGAATATGCAGACAGATTCAAGAGGCATTGCCGTCGATAACAATCGTGTACAAACAGTGTCTCTAAGAACAGTAGCAAAAGCCACTGTAAGCAATGACGTATACCGTGATAACCTTGTTTCAGAAAAATTGGGCAGCTTCTTAATTTAGGCTTCCATTTGGTTAGTAGAAAAGTTGCGCCCTGAGGTAGTTTGCAAAAGCTGGGAGAGCTCCATTCGGAAAAAAAAAACGAAAACAAAGTCGAAACTATGATGGGAATAGAAAACGAATACTCGCTTGACTTGAGTTCATTGTTCGTGCCCAGAGGTGGCTGTGTCTGTGGCCAAGGTGAAATTACAAATTGGGAAATTACCCCGGATTTTACCAGCCCCCGAAAAAGCCTTTGATTCTGGCTCCATTCTTTGATAGAAGAAAATGCAGTCGAGTTACGCTAGGAAATATAAATGAATCACTGGGTGTTGAGCCGACCACATATATCTGTTATTTCACGCCAGAGATCATCCACCTGAGCCTGTTTCTTCGCAATTTCCTTGTCAACTAGCAATACCCGACCATCTATTTCAGCGGTCTCGTGTTCTAGTCTTTTGATATTTTCGAGACGGTCCTTTTTCAGCATAAAAGCGGTTAAATCTCGTGGCGACACGTCCTTGATATCTAGCGGAGCGTCTGCGGGTCCCGAGCTCTGGCCCTTTTCATGTCTTGTCTGGCGACCGCGAGCATTCTCTACGCAATCTTGTAACCTATCCAAATTTTCATAAACATGCTTTTCATCAATAATAACCTGGCAGTCCCTCTTCGCGTGACTTTGGAACCAGTTGTTAACTTTTGTGTGGACATCTTTGAGGTCGTGTTTATGTCTTTCTTGGGCCATGAGCTCGGGAAACATATCTGTCATTTTTTTCCAGCTACATTTGTTGAACACCTCAGCAATTGACCTCTCAAAAACGGAGTTGAACGCGGTACTTCTGTCGCTCATGGTGAAGACGCGTGAATGGTATATGGAGCTTAGTAAGGATTAAGAGATCGGTTAGTCACTTTTTACTTGAAAGCACCCTGGGCAACTGAGATCACCTCCTGAGCTATGGGATTTACACTCAAAGAATCATCCGAGGTGCCCAAATTGGCCCTCAAGGCGATGAGATTTCAGCACTCGGAGACAGGGCTACAGCATATTCATGTACACCGCCCTGATCCTAATAGAGTATTCTCCTTAGCGTTCAAGACGCAAGCCCCAGATAAAACGGGCGTCCCGCACATTCTGGAACACACGACACTTTGCGGGTCGCGAAAGTTCCCCGTGAGAGATCCATTCTTCAAGATGCAAACGAGGTCCTTGGCCAACTATATGAACGCTCTTACCGGCACTGATTATACCTATTATCCGTTTGCAACCACAAATAAACAGGATTTTCACAATCTCCAGCAAGTTTATATGGACAGTGTCTTTGACCCATTGCTGAGGCTCGAGGATTTCAACCAGGAAGGCTGGCGGCTCGAAAATAAGGTAGTTGGTGATTCAAAGTCTCCGCTCGAGTTTAAGGGTGTTGTTTATAATGAAATGAAGGGCCAAATGAGTATGCCTGCCTATTATTTCTGGACCAGCTACTTTCAGAGCATATATCCTTCCCTCGAGTATTCTGCCGGCGACCCGCTGCATATTCCTGATTTGACTTATGATCAACTAGTTCACTACCATCACTCCAAATACCACCCGGATAATTGCTACACTTTTAGCTATGGTGATTTCGATGCGAAAGAGGCATTGGGACCTCTCGATAGGTATCTTGAAGGACTTGTGCCCAAAGCCAAGGCCGCTATGAGTTCCAAGCTACCCCAACCCATCTCTCTTCAAGAGCCCGTCCAGGTAGTCACTAAGGGCCCCGTAGATCCGATGTACGATGAGAAAGAGCAGCACAAAGTCTCGTTGACTTGGTATGTTGGCGATCCCGCTGATGTTACACAGACTTTGGCTTGGAGGGTGTTGGGGCTCTTACTGACGGATGGGCATGCATCCCCATTTTATCAATCGATCATTGATACTGGTTTAGCCCCCGAGTTTACTGTGAATACTGGGATGGAAGATACCCCTGGTAAGCTCATGTTTACCATTGGTGCTCAGGGCCTCAGTGCTAATGGGATTGAGAAATTTAGAAATGTTGTCAAGGAAACTCTCGAAGATGTCATCAAGGCCGGTTTCCCTCAAACGCGGATAGATGCAATCATTAACCAGGCCGAGCTAAGCGACCGAGAGATTGATGCAAATTTTGGTATGAGTATGCTTAGTCGTGTTGTAGGACGTGTTTTTCACCCCAATGGTGATGTTATGGATACGCTAGACAATGAGGTCTTGCTCGATAAGTTCAAGAGTCTGCTCAGTGACGACCCACATTGGTTCCAAACCCAGCTTCAGGAAATGATCAAAACCAATGCTTTCGAATTCATAATGGAGCCTAGTGCCACTTTTGAACAGGATCTTGCTACACAGGAGTCCAAGTTGCTCGAGTCGCGTACTTCAAAACTTACAGAGGCCGATAAAGCTCGGATTATGGAACGAGGAATTGAGCTTGAGAAGGCTCAGAGAGCCTCTCAAGATGTGGAGCTTCTACCCAAAGTTACGCCGGCAGATATCAGCCCTTATACAAAAGACTATCCAGTATCCTGGCAACACTTCTCTGATGGGTGTGATTTTGCTGTGCGTGAGACGCCGCTCAATGGCCTCAGCTATATCAGTATCTCCCGTGATTTATCCCAGATTCCCAAGAAGTTGATTCCTTACCTCGCGATATACAGCGAGTCTTTAACGAATTTGGGGACCCACCATCGGTCTATGGCTGAGCTGGAAGACTTGATCAAGCTTAATACTGGAGGAGTATCCACCAGCGCTGGAAGCAGACGACAGTACAATATGCCTTTGACTCTCAATCTTGGTTATGGTACTTATGGGCTTGATTCTCGCATCGACAAAATGTACGAGCTGCTCCAAGAGGTGGCTACGGCGCCCAAATTCGAGAATGTGAGTAAGATTAAGAGTCTCATCGATGGATCTGCCGGCAATATCATGAATTCTTTGTCACAGTCGGGTCATTCATATGCTATTGGAGTTTCATCAGCAGCTGTGTCCACTCGTAAAGCACTTGATGCGATGGTTGGAGGATTTGGGTACGTTAAACAGCTCAAGCACCTGAGCCAGTTGGACAAATCCGAGCTCAAGAGTGAGCTTGTGCCAATTCTTGAGCAAATTCACGCACAGCCCTGGAATGTGAAGGGGTCCATTCTTTCTGGAAACTTGGGGCTACACACCGCCCCAATTGAGCGCACTTTAAGTATTCTCGGAGCTACTCCAGCTTTTAGTAATGGAGTAGAAGGTATTGAGCTTGCAAGTAAACAAACCTTTGTTCCTCTTCCGTTCCAAGTGAGTTATGTCGGTGCTACCATGAAGGGACCCACATATGAGCACAGGGATAGTGCGGCGCTCACAATTCTTGGCAACTTGCTCACTAACCGGCTTCTTCATACCGAAATTCGGGAAAAGGGCGGTGCTTATGGTGGCGGGGCTAGCTATAACTCTCTTGAGGGCCTGATGAATTTCTACTCTTATCGGGATCCTTCACCCCATGGCTCGCTTGAAACTATTAGGGGTGCTGGAAAGTGGGCTACGAATAATAAATGGACTCAAAGCGATGTAGATGAGGGTAAAGTGGGAGTCTTCCAGGGCATTGATAGTCCTAAGAGCCCCCGGGCTGAGATGGCCTATGCTGTGCAAACAGGTCTTTCGCTCGAGCAACGCCAAAAACGTCGCGAGAATCTGCTTTCAGTGACTCCTGAAGACCTCAATCGCGTCGCAGCCGAGTACCTTACTGATAGCAATTCAGCCGGTTTCTGCGTCATCGGCCCCGGATCGCACCTAGATGGGTTCAGGACGTTGGAGATCTGAGATTAACAGCAAAGCCGCTTTAATTAAGCGATAATAGTACTCACAAAATGCTTGGAAAATGTACATAAATAATGCTAGGTAATAGTGACGGCCTACAACTGGAACTTGCGCTTGTCTTTCTCCATGTCGGGGCGGTGCTGCCATGCGATTTCATTACCACGAATGCCCTTTTGAATTCTGCGTAATTTAAGGGTAAACTGAGGTCCTAATTCCTGCAATCCCACCCTTTCGTCACTCTTAAAGAGATACCGGTGGCGTCTAAAGAAGATATAATCACGCTGGTTGTGAAGAGTAACTACCTGTCGGCCTTCAAATTCTGGACGGTGGGGAAACAAGGACTGGAAAAGGCGGCCAATGGTTTGACCCATCCGAGTAGTGAAGTTATTGAGCATGAGCTCGGGTACGTGGTCAGTGGCACGACCATGGCCCTTGAGATTTTCGGGTAAAATAAGACTTGAGACAGAGAAATAAAAGGTGGGTCCCTCAGGTAGATGCACAAATGTGAGGCCGGTAACTTTTTTCTTGTCCTCGTTCACAACGATTAAATCAGTAAAGTCTCGGTTTTGGCAAAGTTTCGCGATATCCTTGATCTCAAATTGCGATTTGCGTTTCACAAACTGGGAATTGGGGAAAATTTCCATTAGAAGCTCTGCAAATACATAGGCCTGGCGGCGGGCGCTCTTATTAGTGGTGATGAGGACTTTGGGGGGTTTGCCATCAACAAAGTACGAGTCAAACTCGTCTGCCTCGATTTCTGTACCGATTGTCTCATCATACACCCGTTTTGACTCGATAGTCTCTGTTTTGTTTGTAGCTAGTCTTTGCTCCCGTAGTTCAGGGCTCTCCTCTTCCTCACGTTTACGACTCTGGCGCATTTTGTGCCGGGATTTATTTGATTCATCTTTTATTTTGGCCAGAATTTGTCCACGACGCATTTTGTTGCGAATTTTGCTCACTTGATCTTTAGTTAACGCCATTTTGCTAGAGGTAGTGGGCTTGAGGAAAGGAAAAAGTTCGAGTGAAATTTCATTTCATAAGCAAGCGATGCTCAAGACTTTTCAGGGGACCAGCTATTTACATCATTCAGGGCCTAGTGAGGAGCCTGTGGTTGTTTTCATTCCTGGAAACCCTGGCATCTGTGATTATTATCGGGAATATATTCAGCATGTACACAATAAAACTGGTTTTGAGAGTATCGTGTTATCGCAGCTGGGCTCCGATATCCACCTGGCTGAGTCAGGATCCATCCCCCACACGGTCCACACTCTGGACGACCAGATCAAGCATAAAGTAGAATTTGTGAGTCAATTGACCAATCGTCGAGTATACTTGTGTGGACACTCAATTGGTGCGTGGATGGCTCAGCGAGTGGCTTTGCAATGCCCTGCAGTCGAATTTGTGGGGCTCCTGACCCCTACCCTAAGCGATATTGCCCAGAGTGATCGCGGCCAGCTTCTAACCAAATTTAAAGAAATTGGAGGACTATGGGGTATTTCTGCAATTGTACAAATTGTAAGAGTTATTAATTGGTTACCACAGTTCGTTCTGAAGCTAATTCTGGGTCGCATCATACCTCCCACAACCACAACTTTCGAGGCCACGCTAGGGCTTGTGCAGTCTCCAGCAATTGTACGGCAGATACTAGTGATGGGATTCGAGGAGATGGACCGTGTAGGTAAGGGTGTAGAGCAAGATGATATCATTGGTTTCTGGGAATCAGATGCTCGTAAATGGCTATTTTACGCCGAGAATGACCACTGGGTTCCTGCGCGCACCAGAGCTCTAACCATGGAAGAAGTGCAGGGGAAGAAAAATATTAGCGTCCAAATTGAAGACGTTTCTCATGCTTTCGTGCTGAAAGATAGTGTACGTGTAGCAGAGTGGACTATTGAGGCATTCGAGGGTATTAGAGATAAATGACAACATTAAATCGAAAAAGTTAAAAGAGAGAGCAACGTAGCGGTGGATTTCTAGGGATCCTCCATGTATATATCATAGCTTCTCTGCCGTGATAGGTCGACCTTACGACTTAGATTCACAACAAAAACCTGATAGAAACTAACCACCTAAAGTATATCGCAGAATACTTGACCCTCACAAGAAGGAGGTTGTTCCACACTTATTTTGTCATTCTCTAACATTGGGGCTCTCAACTCGCGATTCCTCCTTCCCCACAAGCGCCTAATATGTCAGAGACCCTGACATCCACCGTAAGCATGATCCACCGTTCCCTCCGTTCACCAGTATTCCAACTAACTCGTCGCAGTAGCTTGTTGCACACGGGGCCATGGACATTTGAGGATGATATGAGCTTGACACACGCAAAATGTCTTGATGCGACTCTCGCCGGGCACTTGCCCGTCCCCACTGAACCCCGTATTGCAGGTAGTGCAGCTACGCCTGGCAGTCACCTTGTTTTTTTTAATCACACGTTCCCAGAATCACAGCTAAGTACCGACGGCTATGACAATTCCCAAGCCCCCGAAGGCAATTTTCCTAACCGTAGATGGTACGGCGGCAGTGTTGCTTTCAACATCAATACACAGCTCAAATTGGGTGAGCCTGCCGTTTGCCAGGAGTTTATTTCAGATGTGAGAGCTCCAGGTGACGGTAAGCGGGTCAATGTCAACATTGAGCGGGAGATGCGTAACGTCGGGGATGAAACGTGGGCCGTACGGGAAAGACGCTCGATGTTTTATTTTGGCAATGACAGCCCCCTCATCGGACGGCAATTCAAGTATATTGAGCCCAAGTATTCCCCTGCATACACTCATCTTGTCCAACCTAGCCGTATATTGTTGTTTCGATACTCGGCGCTCAATTTTAACTCGCATTTGATACATTATGATACAATATACTCTCGTGAGCAAGAAAAACTCCCAGAGGTAATTGTTCAGGGCCCTCTTATGGTCACAATGCTGTTGTGGTGGTTCAGCGAGTCGCTTCTCAAAAATAGCAACTCGGCTCGTCGCATCTCGACATTCAATTATCGTAACCTCGCACCAATGACTGTGGATGAAGGTGCTTTATTGTGTGCTGCACCTATCACCCAGGATCTGTTTGAGGTGTGGATCCAAGACCCCAAAGGTGGTGTGGTGTTGAGCGGTCAATTAGTTTTACAATAAATGATGTTCCGCCAGTGGAACTCGTCCAAAAGAACTAGCCAAGAAGCTCTCTTGAATGAGCCAATATCGGGTAGAATTAGGGTACTGGGCATATTTGGCCACAGGCAAGTCTTGAGAGTCGTTCACGCTTAGCGCAGACATCTATGTACCTAATGCCGGTTTTAAAGTGAGCTGGCTCAATATGGGTGTGCATTTGAAATGGTTCTCAAAAAACCCGAGCCTTTTTCGCTGATCAGCAAATTTAGCGCTTCCTTAGGTTTAACCGCCTCTAGACTTGACCTAGGTTTGTATTTTATCCTATCTATTTTAATTTTACCGTGAAATCATGTAATTTAAACATCAAAAAACACTGTGCTAGTCAGGATACTGCCACTGCTAGTCTATACTTGAGCAAACTTCACTGATTAGGCTTCTCACTTTCGTTCAATTTGCACCCAGCCACTCCACCCACGTAGACGTCAGTTAGGCTTTCCTCAATATTTCTCCACTTATCCATTTGGTCCTCCATTTTCGGATCCAGGTCAACGATCCGGGCACGTACCCACACTCCATGATGGAATGACCAACCCGATCCACTTGGCGGGTTCGATCGTGCGCTCAAGTTTCCTTCGATCAGTATGGTACAGTCGCGTGCACTCATTGCATCCAAAAATTCAGGCGAAGGTGATGAGAACACCGAGGGTCCTTTTTGGCACTCTACGAGCCTATCGAGCAGGTCGCGCTGTGTTAGAAAGTCTTGCACAGCATCAGGATACTTTGAATGCATATTCCCAAGGAGCGCTTGTATATTTTCGCGTTTGGCGAGCATCAGGGGGCACCATTTTCGGTTTTTACCCCGCAAAGTGTCCACGGCACAAGTGCGACACGCGCGAGCATTAGCAGGCGCATCGGGACTTTGCTCAAGCCATTTTGGCTTAAATTCTACTAGTAGGAGATCTTTGCCGATATGATCCATTAGAATAGCTGGCCCAAAGTGTGGGTCGTCCACTACCCTAAAATCGCCAATGTACTCGGGTAACCGGTATTTCCACTGCGTATAATAGCTGAGGATATCATTGGGGTTTTTATTTACCTTGGAAACGCGAAGGAGACCTTCTGGATGAATATATATGGTGTTTGCATTACCAGCTCCAAGGATGGGGTACATGATTGATGAGTGGATCCTGAGGACGATGACGAGAAAGCTGCAAAATGTCTGCGTAAATTCTCAGCTCAGCTTATTCCACATAGCAATAGATATCTTAATTAGTAGCTGAAACGGAAGCTGATGTCGCTTTTGTGCTACACGCACTTGGATGCTCCACTTGGCTACTCAAATGCCTCAAGCAGATCTCCGAAATAAGGACGTATCTGATAACTGCCAAATTTGTTTTTAACATATTTACTAACTTAGATTTCGCGTGCTTGTGGAAACACGAAATACGTCCCACACCCATTAAGCTGACGACGATGACCCACAAGTACCCGCTTCTTGAGCCTTCTCACTCTTCACCTCACGTCATCATGGTCGATATCCCTACGGTGCTCTCAACACTCCGACAACAGGTCGATGAAGACCTTCAACCTATTTTTCTTGAAATGGAAGATTTGTGGGAGCGCAAGCTTTGGTACCAGCTCACTGAAGCGGTGATCAAGCTGTTTAGAGACCCGCGCAGCGAGCCCATCCGATTCCGCCTGTTCGAGAGCTTTATCTCGACATTCGAAGCCAATCTAAACAAACTGGCGTTTGTCTCTTTAGCAATTACCGCAAGCAGTAACCGCGGACCTCAAGAATCGCTCAATTTCTTCACCGCAATTGCCGCAGATATGGAGAAAGACCAGGAAGTATGGGTCTATGTAGAGCTTCACATTGCTCAACTCTACGTGAGAATGCACGATCTACCCAAAGCAAAGAAAATTATCGACCAGTGCTCACGCCTCAAGGACGATTTACCGATCACAAATGTGGTGGTGACCGCCGCCTATTATGGTACGGCCTGTGAGTACTACAAAGTTAAAAATGACTATACTGCCTATTATCGTCATGCCCTTTTGTATTTGGCGTGCATTACACTTGACGACCTCGATACTGAAACCAAACAAGCGCGCGCGTACGACCTGGCCGTAGCGGCGCTCTTGGGCGACAAAATTTATAACTTTGGTGAGCTTGTTATGCATCCTATTCTGTCCAGCCTTGATGGCCAGTATCGGTGGCTTCAAGACCTAGTCCACGCGGTGAACTCTGGCGACATGAAGGCTTTCCACGCCCAGCGTGCCAACCTCAACAAGGCACCTTTATTGGAGAGTAACTCTGGGTTTCTCGATCAGAAAATCTGTTTAATGGCTCTCTGCGAGTGTGTTTTCAAGCGTGGCGCTACGGATCGTATTTTATCGTTTGATACCATCGCCAAAGAGACACACCTCCATGCCGAAAGCGCGGTTGAGATCTTGCTTCTCAAGGCATTCTCAATGGACTTGATGCGCGGAAGTATTGATCAGATTGATAAAACCGTAAGCATTTCATGGTTACAGCCCAGGATTCTGAACATCAGTCAGATTGCCCAGATGAGAGATAAGTTGAGAGGATGGGACTTGGAGGTCCAAAATCTTGGCAAGTGGATGCATAAGGAGGGTGAAAGTATCTGGGTCAATTAGAGGGCTGAGTGAGCGTTGCAGCGAGGCCTCAACAAGCCTTTCTTGATACCGTGAATATGTTTTGAAAGCACTTCAGGTTCTGAGAGGATACTTATCCCCGAGAGTGCCATATAGCTCACTTGATAGCTCCAATTCGCTCTCACGCTTGTCGAGCCATTCAGACTCACCTCAGCATTGACCCCATTCCCACTGTTAGTATTTACACCATCCGTCGCTAATATTCTATGATACATAGCTTAAGCTAGCGCTGCTGCTACCTTCACATACAGAATTTGCTCTGACGGTCCCGTTTAGTCTCAGTGCAACCTCAGTCTTCACCCCATCAACCTGCTCGCTGTCGGATGCCCGATGTCTTAATACCCAAGCTTTTCAGCCTACAATGCAGGATGAGTTGATTTTTCCTATCGCTAATTACCAAGTACTGTTATCACTTTCAAGATCAAGACCTACATTTTCCCCTCCCTACCCTCTACGACTTTGGTGCTGACCCCACACTCCCATTATCCCTAAAGGCAAGTCTAACTTTACCCAACCTAAACATGTCGGGCCTCTGAGTATAACAGACAGTTTGATAGTAAAATTGGACAATAGAAGCATGGGATCATGCGGATCGGTGAGTGCCGCTAAGTATCAGACGGACGTTTACCTAATAGGTAGTACTAAAGCTCATGTGCATGAAAAAATTTTCGTCTAAAACGTTAAATTTAATTCTCTTGATTATAGACGAGAGCTAGTGAAATGACGATTCAAGCATATACATCTAGTTATCTTATCCGGATCATGAATGACCCAATCCAATCATTCCATCCCCTCATGCACGATAACGCACCTCCTGCCCTATTAGGTATATAAAATTACAGTCATCTGCGTGGGCTCCCTCTTCTCTTAGCCGTGCATGAGCCAAAACTCCATGGAAAAGCGCACATCTATAGATGTTCACGCCTATGATACAGAGGCAGCAGCCGTTGATAATGTTTCTAGTGGTAATGCGTTTCAGCGTTTTGTCGACAGCTTCAAGCCCGCTGATATCCCTGACTTCGCTAAAGAGGGGCTCACTGAGGAGGAAATCAAGGTCGCCATGACCGAGCACGCACCCTTGAAGCGTGGTCTCAAAGCCCGTCACCTGAGTATGCTGGCCATTGGTGGTTCCATTGGCTCTGGTCTTTTTATTGGAAGCGGCAACTCCTTTGCGTCTGGGGGTGCCGCTGGCGTCGTAATCTCGTTTGCTGTTGTTGGTATCATGTTGTTTACCGTTATGCAGTGTCTAGGTGAGCTTGCGGTGCAGTACCCGGTCCAGGGTGCTTTTTACATTTACGCACAACGATTCATGGACAAGAGCTGGGGCTTTGCTCTGGGTTGGAACTACGCGCTCCAGTGGCTAACAACTCTGCCATTGGAGCTCATTGCTGCCGCTGTTCTGCTTGATTTTTGGAAAGAGGACAATAATGGTGCTACAAACGTCAGCAAAGCGGCCTGGATCGGCCTTTTCTACGCGCTCATTTTATTTATTAACTTGTTTGGTGTCAAAGGCTACGGTGAGTCTGAGTTTGTATTCTCAATTATTAAGATCATTGCCGTCGTAGGGTTCTGCATCTTTGGAATTGTCGCTATTTGCGGAGGTACCGCCCCTGACCACAGGTTCTTTGGAGCTCATTTCTGGCACGATCCTGGCCCGTTCATGAATGGGTTTAAAGGTGTATGTACATGCTTTATCAATGCGGCATTTGCCTTCTCGGGATCTGAAATGGCCGGCTTGGCAGCGGGCGAGACCGACAATCCCGCAAAGGCACTCCCCAAGGCTATCAAGCAAGTCTTTTGGCGTATCATGCTGTTTTACTTGGGAAGCTTGACTATCTGCTCGTTTTTGGTCCGCGCTGATAACACTAGCCTTGGCACTACTAGCGATGGTCGTTCTTCACCCTTTGTCATTGCCATCGCTAATACCCACGTCAATGCTTTGCCGAGCATCTTCAACCTAGTTATTCTGCTCGCTGCTCTGTCGGTTGCCAATACTTCAGTATATGGGACATCCCGCACTCTGACTGCGCTGGCGTGTGAGGGACAGGCGCCCAAAATCTTCGCTTATGTTGACCGCCAAGGTCGCCCTCTTTGCTCACTTGCAGTAACGATGATCTTCGGGTTGTTGGGATTCCTGGTTGCTAGTGACAAGTACAACGACGTTTTTAACTGGCTGCTGGCATTCTCCGGGTTGTCTGTGATTTTGACCTATTTATCTATTTGCTGGTGCCATATTCGGTTTCGTCAAGCTCTCAAATATAATGGCATTCCCGTTAGTGACCTGGTGTTTACAGCAATGGGTGGTGTGTACTCCGCTTTCTTTGGGCTCGTAATGTGCGTGCTGATTCTGGCTTTACAGTTTTGGATCGCAGTCTGGCCCATCGGCGAAGCTCCCAATGCCGAATCGTTCTTTGAGGTCTATCTCGGCCTGCCTGTAATCTTGGCATTCTACATTGGGCACAAAGTCTGGTACCGCACCCCGTGGTACATCAAACTCAAGGACATTGACATAAAGGCTGGCACTCGTAACGAGGAGCTGGCGATCCAGCTGGAAGAAGCACGTGCTTGGAAGCAGGAGCTCAAGACCAAGAGCTTCCCCGTGAGATTATACCATACGTGGTGCTAATTGCTCAGGCCTTGTTGTTATCTAGTACATATTTAATATTGCAAAACCGTGGTCATTCGGGATACCTGAGGTTCTTCTCTGCGCCAGTAGCCTTCAGTGGAGCTATTGCTCTAGGTTGCTCCGTTTTGCCCCTGCAGTATTGATACTGCTAGCTTGACTGTGGTTATTTCACCTAGCCTATCTAGCCTGATGTACAGTTTACTTGAACCATTATCTTGAAGTCTCGCGTATCCAACTTATTTTCAAGGCCCATGGCTGCCCTGGTATATTATTTCCCTGCCATTTTACATGCACCCATTTTTTTTTCCTTATTATTTTTGTATATAAATCCCAAGGACTCATGCGCTCATTTTTAGGCATCCTCAGACCCTCCCAAAGGTCATCCCATGCTGACTAGAACTCTAGCGAGATTGCCCCGGCCTCGGGCTGTACCCCGTCTCAGTATCCTAAAAGCTACCCGTTTTGCCCAATACTCTACAAATCCTGAACCTGAGATTGTCGTGGAGGCAATTCGAGTCAAACGCCGTCATCCGTTTCGTTGGGGGCTCGTATTCGGCCTCATTGGTGGACTTGCATATGGCCTTTATGATAACAATGTTGTCAAACTTGAAGACGAGCATACTGTGCAGCCACCTACCAAGTGTGAGCCGTTTGAAAAGCAAATTCAACTCCAAGGTACTCAGTTCGAATGCATTGGCGTTGGCGTTCGCACGGTTAGCTTTCTCAAGATGCACGTGTATGCAGTCGGGGTATACATTGCTAAAGACGATGTACCCAAGGCCAAGATTGCTTTGACTGCTAGTAATGCTACGGAAACTAAGCTAAGTGATGATGTAGAGTCGATTGCGGTTGTCGATGCGCTCCTGGCTGCTGGGGTCCGTCTCGCTATCCGGGTCACTCCTGTACGCAATACCGAGTTCAGCCACCTCAGAGACGGCTTTGTACGCAGCATCATGAGCCACCCCATGTTCAGAGAGCTCAATGATGATTCGTTTGGCCGGGGCCTTGGTGAATTGAAGCGCGCCTTTGGTCGCAAGCGCAAGGCACCCAAGGATGATACCATATATATGGTTCGCACCCCCACCGGTGGCCTCGATGCCATTTATATCGACAAGAGTTCGGGAACCAGTGAGCTACTTGGAAATGTAGAGGACATTAATGTCACGAGAGTCTTTTTCTTGCAGTACCTCAGTGGGAAGAACCCCAATAGTCCCAGTGCAAAAGAGAGTGCTGCTAAAGGATTATTGGAGCTTGTTTGAGTGCTATCAGCTCTAATTCTAAGACCTTTCACGCTTGAAATTACTCCACATCATATGACAGGACCATCTCCCTAGCATACAGCAGCTGTTTTAGAATTTAGCTACATTATAGGTTTGAAAACAGCGAATTGATGGAGCAAAGATACAGCGAGTAATCTGACAGCAAGTAAATAAAACCCAGCTGATCGCACACCGTAATGAAATGCGCCTAACCAGAGCTTCGTGAAGCCTTTCCCTCTCGACTCTGGAGCTAGCTAGCCTTTTATGCCTTTAACTTTGATCGCTTTCAGACCTTGGACGATGCGAATTTATCGTAATAGTCATTAGTTCTATTATAATTTAGATTGTCACGCGAGCAGCTTCGGGAAGTTTAGCCATCAGCCCCTATATATGTGTGAGACGCGTACAAATACACCAGTCTATCTACTGACATGTTCAAACCAGTACTCGCAAGCAAGTACATTGCAAGGCTCAAACGAGCTTATACCTCGTAAAGCACAAGCTGCTCACACACGAGCCTTGTCGAACCATAATCCAACTCTTACTCAAACAGCTTTCTCAGTTCTTTATTAACGGGCTTAAAGGTTTGTAGGCTCAGCGCAGCAGCGCGTTGTGCTCTATCCATTACCTGTGCTTTGAGGTCGCCATCATCGGTCAGCCAGTCTCTATTTTTAACCAGCTCAGCAGCCAAAACACCGCAGAAGGTGTCGCCAATTCCATTGACACTCTTTATTTTCTCTTGACGAATGACTTCTGGGATGGGGTGATGCTGGATAAGTACTCCGCAAGCTGCGTTCCGCTTGACAATGTACACAGAGTTTACTCCTTCAAGAGAGCTACCGGTTCTGTCCCTAAGATACGGAATAAGTTGTACTGTTAGTACACCATGCTGCCCCATCTTGATAAACAAGTTAGGGATATAAGGGAGGAGCTGGACAGCTGCTTGAATTAGGCCACTCTGCACAATATCAGCCAGTGCCTCCGGACTTCGGTTAATAAACGCATTGAGTTTGAACTGAGTAGCAGGCTGGTCCATCGGAATTGAGTCGATAATGGGGAACCAGTGTTCCAAGTCAAATTTGTCTTTGAAGCTGAACTCCTCATACATGCTCATGAGCTCCATGCTATTAGGCGTCGCAAAAGTGATGTCTGCTTCAGGGAAAGCGCGCAGCTTCTGATTAGCTATTTTAGCGCTCTTCGGAATTGATGTCGGCTCAAACACCTTGAGAGCTTTGGATTGCAGAATCCGAGCAATTTGGGGCTGGCCCAAGTTAGCATCAAAGATGATCAAATCTGGGTCAGCGCGTGTCAGTTCAGTGTCAATGTGGGTGATATCCATCTTGTCAATCGATTCCATATCGCTACAGGCAACAATTAAATCGCCCTTCGAATCATTTGTAGAGACATAGCGCGCGGTACGTTTGGTAGGACTCAAAAGGATGCCACTTTGATCAAGAGGGCCCAATTGATTCATGATGTTCTTCTCCTTATAACCCACCACGGATACAAGGCGCGTGGATGTGCCCGTATAAGTGGCAGCCAAAGCGACGTTGTGTGCTACACCGCCAATAGTGGTGGAAATCTGGCCAGGGTATGAGGAGACTGATATATTGTCTGTTTCAAGCGTGCAAGTGAGGTCCTGGGCAAGTGCACCCACAACAACAATTTGAGATTTAGCAAATGATTTGAGGGTGGCTGCATTAGGGGCCAAGGCCCCTCTAGATCCGTAAGGTGACACAGGGTCTGGAGACACCTGGGTGGGAGTAGCCTCAACTTTAGAACCACTCATTTGTACAGAAACGTCACTTCTTGCCAATTCTTTCGCAATTTGGGCTGCCATACGAGCATTATTTTTGACAAACTGGATATTCACCTGGACACTATCGCCGCCAGTCTGTTCCCAAACTTTTTTCAATAAAAACGGTGTTGCATCTTTTCCGCAAATACCTTGCTCCGCAGCTGTGACAATCGCATTATCAATCGCCTTATTTACTACGGCAGGATCCATACTGAGGTGCTCCGGGCAGGGTACGCAGAAGACTGAGCCCATACCAAGTCCATAATTTTCGGCAGCCAAGATGGAATCGGCCGCATCACGGGCATTCAAGAAATTGAATGGTGACTTGCTGCCGCTAAAGCGAGTGAAAAATCCTGGGACATCGACCCCCTGCGGACCCTGAGTGTAAACGGGCACGCCTTTCGTCTCGAGAAATTCAAGCGTCTTGGGGATATCAAGAATGGATTTCGGGCCCGAACAGACCACGGCAACCTGGGTCCTTGCCAGTTCCTCCAAATCAGCCGAGATATCCCAGGTCTCCGCAACTCCACGGTGCACGCCCCCCAGACCTCCAGTGCCAAACACCTTGATGCCTGCCATGTGGGCCAGAATCATAGTGGAAGCAATTGTAGTGCCTCCTGTTTGTTTTCTGGAAACCACTGCTGGGATGTCGCGGCGAGAGACTTTGACGAGATTCTCACTTTTTGCCAAAAACTCAAGCTGGGTATTATCGACGCCCACGTGTCCCTGGCCATTGATAAACGCAATTGTGGCTGGGACAGCGCCCTCGCTGAGCACAATCTCCTCAACATCTTTGGCCATATTGACATTTGCGGGGTAAGGAAGCCCGTGAGTAATGATTGTCGATTCTAACGCAACAACTGGCTTGCTTTTGGAGATCGCACTGTGAACGCTGGGTGATATTGTTAAAAAAGAGCGGGTAGCGTATCTGGCCGCTCGTGCCCGTAACATGATTATTTAATTTTTTGAGTTTATCCAATAAGTGTGCAGTGGGCCCAACCGGGGAGGCAAGATGGCCCATATCTAATGACCCGGTTCCCAACCGCAAAGTGTGGTCACACCCCGACCTCCCCAGCTAGACTCCCGCGCACGTTCCCAACCGTCACACTAGCTGCTTCATCTTTCTGACCTCCCTCCCTTCCCTCCATGTTCTTCCTCAAGGATCTGAGCCTTGAGTTGACGCTCCACCCCTCCTATTTTGGTCCGCATATGCACCAGTACCTCCGCACAAAGCTTCTTCAGGAAGTAGAGGGCACATGCACTGGCCAGTACGGCTACATCGTGTGCGTTATGGACGGTATGCAGATCGATGTTGGTAAGGGAGTAGTGCCCTCAGGCGTGGGAAGCGCTGTATTCAATGTACATTACAAGGCTATTGTCTGGCGTCCTTTCAAGGGCGAGGTCGTGGATGCGGTTGTCACCAACGTTTCCAAAATGGGCGTTTTCTGTGATGTTGGGCCCATGAGCGTGTTCGTCTCGGCTCACTTAATCCCAAGCAATATGGCCTATGATCCAACTGCAAATCCTCCGGCGTTTGTGAGCGACGAGCAGAGTATCGACAAGGGTGCGCATGTCAGAGTGAAGATTGTTGGTGTACGAGCCGACGTAGGTAATATGTTTGCGATTGGATCGTTAAAGGAGGATTATTTGGGCTTAATATAGACTTGTGTGGACCTTTAAGATGGACTATTTGATTGACCTCTTCGAAGGCGGGTCCTTGATACACCCAGCATATGTTGGCTCGTGTAGTGTGCCCTGTCAAAGCCTTCAGAGCGTACATAATCGTCGGGCACTAGTGACCCTTATTTTAGACTGGACTGTAAAATATTTAAAGTGCTCCTGGAGAAGCATTGTGCGTAAAGACACGCCATGGAAGTGAGTTGTACTTTGAGCGTTTGGTAGCTTCGATCGATGCCCCATATCCTTATGCTTGACCCATTCTGACTTCTAACTCTAGTCATGTTTCCTGTGCGGTGTTCATCCCTTCCCCTTGAGCTTCTCTGAGTGTCTCTGGGTCAGTCTACCAATTTCAAACTCGCGGCCACACCACTAGGTCGGAGATGCTCTCTCTTGTTGAGCTATTTCGTCTCTTTCATGATCACTCACATACTTCGCTAGCTCGTGCCCTACACAACTTTCCCACAAGTCAGCTTTTTCAACCCCGAGCATAATATTATACCTGTATATAGCCACCCGCTCAGCACAGACTCGCATTGCCAGCGCCATCATCTTCGTTGCTACCGTCAACAATCGCTTGGACATATCGGCAAACGGATCACACACAACTGCATTAAATATATTTACCAGCTTAGCGAGGTGCGCGACCGCCAGTATGCCCATTTTCTCAACGATTCTCGTGATACTCGTCAAAACACTAATTGTGAATTCCAGGTGACCGCCTGCATGCTCCAATGCTGCGAAGGCCTTAATTATCAAAAAATTGAGGTCCTGCCGGGTCGAGGCTAGTTCGAGCATCGCTGCTTGGGCAGCACTATTGATTGCGCCGCTTTGATCCGGCTCAGTGGATGGAGGTAGATAGTACAAAAGCAACGTCAGCGCTTCATGTAGAACCGGTACCAGACCGGTAGCTTTTAGCCTGGGCATGTCAAGCTGTGCAATTAGCTCGACTAAATTTGCACCGGCCACCTTGAGCAATATGTGCTCGCTGTCAACCAGATTGAGTGTTGCGGGAATGATGAATGACCAGTATCCCTTCAAATTACGCTTCACAAGCAGCCCTAAAAGCCAAACAGGGATGTTTTGATCCAGCTCGGGGAATTCTGGCTCAGGCTTGTTCAATGCTGCATAACCAGCTTCAGATACTTTGGAGCTGGTTTTGATTTGATCAAGAATCTTTACTGCATCATCAAGATCTTGTTTGGTCACTTTAAAATCGAGATCATAGCCCTTGAAGGACCAGTACGCAAGCCGCTCTACCAGCGCAAAATCATGGCCATTATACTGTGATTGTAACTTTTTGACTTGTTGTCGAGTACAGTTCTCTCGTAATTCTGCTAGGAGTGGCTGATTCGAGCTATTAGCGGACTTCAACAAGCTCATGTAAGAATCTATAATCATCTATGTACTACCGTTTTTCTGGATTTCCGCAACAACGGTTTTGTTAGTGTCCATGAACCTTCCGAGACAGTTCTGCAAGCACCCTTTCTCATAGCCAGTGAGTGTATCTCCAGAAGTGCTGCGTACACACTTTTCAAAGCAGAAGTCGGTAAATTGGTGGATTTGAGACCTAATTTTAGCATTATGAGACTCTGCCTGAATCCATTGTATCATTTCGCTCTTTGAGCGATCGTCAAGGTTTGCGAGGTTGCCTTCAAGTGACATGTGCAAAGTATTTGAGCTCAATAATTCTGGGAGCCCTCGCGAAAGGGCCTGGGGGTGCTAAGCCTAGAAAGGGTGTTGAAGGTGGGTGCTGCGAGGGTGAGAGAGTGCTCAAAGCGCTTTTGAGGTTGTGGAGTGCTATTTAACCAGAAATCGTGCAAGGCTAGCTAGTATTTAAACTTTCTGATACCAGTTGTAGGAAAATCTAGATTCATGAGATAATATAAGGTGATGGGTTACTGGATTGACTAGGCGGGTCTGTTCTGCTTGCTTGTATTGACGGGATATCATCAAGAAAGATCATCGTACATGAGTGGGTCACTTCTAGAGCTGCCCGGCAAAGTTAACAGGTAATTACTGACCTACAGTAGGCGTGACTGTTCTCTCTTGTAATATTTTTGCCAGATTCTTAATCTTTTTGCTCTTGTCGACACTATCCATAAACTTTTGTCTATCAAAGCGGTCACCGACGATTCCCAACTCGAGGCTAGTAAGGTCCCATGGTTTATTGAAAATCTCAGGATACTGCTCTTTGAGGCGAGCAATCTGGCGCTCCAAAATCTCACAGGCCATCATCAAATCGACGCTAGCAGGTCGTTCGCCGCACTGAACCCGTACAAGCATGAGCTTTTCTTCAGTATGCTGTAAAAGTTTGCGACACTGACTTATTTTAGTGCGCAATTGAAATTGGTACTGTTTAGATTGGTAGGGCATCTGCATTAGCTCAAGCACGCTTTTTTTAGTGTTTTCTTGCTGAAGGCTTTGTCCTAATTGGCGTGTATCGTTGAGCAGCTGACCTAGTTGTTCTAGAATTGGAGAAAGTGCAGCCTTTGTCGGCAGTTGTTTGGCATTCAATTTGTTCTGTTGCTCGTCTAGGATCGGCGTCAAGTCTGAACTTTTTGCCAGCGTCCACAGATCAAAAGTCATGAGATTACTGCCCTCAGGTACCTCGACCTGGTCCTGCAAGTAGCTCCCTAAGACTTGGATGTTATTATCAATGACTTGGAAAAAGGAGTTAGTTTCCGCATATACCTGATCAAGAGTTCCCAGGTCCCAATACTCTTGCGGGGCAAATGGCAGCAAACCTGTGGGATCATGGCACTCTGTAGAATTGATGTTATCAAACTCAGGTAGATCCTCAAGCTCGGGCTTGTTGGCGGTTTCGTGAAGATCGCTCTCACTGAACTCGTCATCTTCGGGCTCTGTTACAATTGGCTCCTCTTCTTCTGTTTCTGCGGTGGTCCCGCGAGCGACAATTACAGGACTTGAACCAGGAGAGCCTTTCAGTTTTTGGGGCTGCTTCGAATCTTGATCTTGACCTGGCTGATGCGATGTGGTAGACGGTTGGGCATCGCTATTTTCTCCGCCCTCGAATGAAGCAAATTCTGAGGACTCACCAAATTTGAATGCAGGAGTAGCCGCATTTCCAGAGCGGCCAGAGGAACCGAGATCAGATGCACGGAACGGTGATCCACCAGTGGAATTTGCAAAAGTACCAAAACCTCCATTGGATTTCAATGCAGAGCCAAACGCTGCTGCTTGGCCGTTGTACTCAGCGAAAGGAGACTTGTCAAATGATGGATTCTTCAACTTTTCAGTGCTTTCTTCTGCCTCCTTTTCTTCATGATCCCCACACTCAGTTGTAACTGCGGGTGGGCTATCTGCCGGAGACTTTATGGGGGCCATTCGAGGAACCAAAGGTGTTTCAATACGTTCATATGATGTATCACTTGAGAGTTCTTCGCCATCTTTTAGCTGATTTTGAGCATCGCTATCAAGGTCAGGCTCGCTGTCAGAGGCCTCAGTGTCAGACTCAGAGCCATAGTCCTCATGAGATGATTCCTCTGCTTCCTGCAATTCAGTCTCTGTATCATTGGATTCGTCTTCGAACTCTTGCTCGGAAGCGTCCGAGCCCGTTTCTTCCTCATCTCCGGACCTAAACTCCTCTTCAGCCTCATCATCTTTTAAACTCTGAAAGTTGGCGCCAAATCGCTCATTGATTGACAAATTTGAGTAATCCTTGGACTCGCTGGTGTTTTCGAAAGACTTTTTGCTATCTGGACGTTTGTCCTCTGCTGTGAATCCAAAATACGAGGCTGAATGATCGGCCTGAATACTGGACTCAGATTCGTGCTGATCAGAAAAACTGGACTGAGAAACATCCTGCTTTGCTTTTGGTTTACCAAAACTTAATCTAGGACCAGATTCATCAAAAACGCCTCCAGACGTCGCCCGCGAAGACTGGAAAGAAGTGCCCTGGCCAAACGTGCGATCAAAGGAGGATTCTGCAGAGAAGCCGCCAAAAGCAGTGCCATTGTCTCCCCTAAAGAAAGAATCTGATTTCTGAGGGGTGGACTCAGTTTTAGCCCATCTCGAGGAGAGTGGAGATGATGATGATGATGCGAATGCCTCAGGCTGAGATGACTTGAGCTTTTCTTCGGGTAAAGGCACCTTAGTTTCACGCTTTTCAAGAGAATTTTGAACTTCGGGGTCAGACTCTTGGGGCCCAGACTGTTCAGACCTGATATCCTCGGACACTTTCTTGGTACGCTTAGTCTCCTTCTTCTCCTGGGCTTGAACTTCCTTTATAGGCTCATTACCTTTTTCTGATCCGGATAGTGTTTTTGGTGCCTCATGACCGAGCTCTTGAAAGCTAGACTCAGACTTGGTGCCCTTAGCACTTTGCTCGCTGCTGGTGTCTTTGGAACCCACTGGTTCAGAATTGCGCACTTCGCTTGTAGCAGCTTCTGACTCCATGTTCTCAACCACCTCATTGGACTTAGCTTGGGGCACTTGCTCGGTCTCTTTGGACTCCATTTCTGTTTCGGCTACAGCCGCCTCTTTAGGCTCGGCTCGATTCTCAGCTTTAGGCTCAGCTTCAGTTTCTTGAGTCTTTCTAGGCTGTTCATGAGCATCCTTTGCATTGATCTCCTTGCCCAGTTGAGCCTTGGTTTCTTCACTCTTAGCCTTGGTGGCCGAACTGGTGAATGTCACCTCCTTGACTTTCGGTGGTACCTTCAACTTGGCGTTCTCATCCAGAGCATCACGGGACGCGATACTCCATCCCACTAAATGGCCAAGATTATTGAGGACCCAAAAAATGGGTGCCACCGTCTCAGAATCGCTAAACAGCTTCGCCGGAGTTCGTGCTGTCCAATCAACAGCAGCACCGACAGGAGAAGTATCCACATATGTTTCTTCGTTCAATGGCATCAAAGCTTTCGCATCATCTTCCAATGGCTCAATAACCTCTCGTGGGCTAATGAGACCAAGATCGCTAGATTTGGAGAAGGCACAAGCTGCCAGATCGAGATCCTGCCAGCCACTAAGGTCACTAAAATACCACGAAAACACTCTTGTAGGGTCGCCAAATGCGGGGCAAAGCTCTGGTACTTCAATGAGAGAGTCATTCTGGAGTACAAAGAGCTTGTCGCTAGAGGTGGCAATGAAGAGAGTCTCATTTATAAAGTTGGCATACACGACATCGTTTTCTGCTCTGTATTCATGCTGCTCACCTGTGCGCTGGTTTCCAAGAATTATATCTTTGTGAGAGATGACCGCTGCTGTATCACCGGTGTGATCCCACAGCAATTGAGTTGCATCCATTTTCATTACCTCGCCGTCAATGACCATATATCCCTGGCCCTTTGCACTGCAAAACGCAAAATTAGGCTCGTTGGGGTGCGCATGCACGCTCTGGATGTCAGGGGCCTCATATCGCCACTGGATCTCACCTTCTTGTGAGTACACAAAAACAAAAGTATCAGTTACGACCACAAATTGACAAGAACAGAGCGCGCAAATTTGTCTCGGTGATTTCACATTAACTTTGGTGAATTTGCTCGCGTCAAAATCGTGTAGATCTGCTGTAGAACCAAAAACAACCTCAGAGGGCCCAGCAGCACAAAAACGATCGCAAGAAATCGCAAATGCTTCTAATGTGGATTTGGGCAAAGATTCCCATGCACTAGTGAGAGCATGGCCCTGCTCTGGACCTACAGGACGGAATGCCCAGCGGTCCGATGTGTGCGTCTCCATTAGTCAGGATTTTGAATTGCAGGAATGCTCTGCTTGAGGTATGACTGCAGAATGTGTCGGGTTTTCGGTTGGGGACAAGTAGTGGTAGGGTGCCTAGAAGTTCAGTTCATCTTTGGTGACTACGAGATATTTTATGAGCTTTTCTACTAAGGGCTGTACGGGGAGGGGAGGTTCCTCTAAGAATCCACTCACAATATAAACAGTTACCACATCGATTAAACTTCAGAAGTAGCTACTTTTCTCACTATAAACAAGCGACAATACCAATTCCTCTCTAGAAGGACTACGAGTATGGAATCTTATGTCGCAACCTACCTGAAGTGAATCAATTTGCCTTCGTGTCCCACATCTGTGACTCACTTGATTAATCCTCTTCAGCGAGCGGGCTTATATCATCATCCATATGTCAGTGCTTGACCTTTTACGACCAAACATTCGTAAATTGGAGCCCTACCGATGCGCTCGCGACGATTATAAGGCTGGTACTTTACTAGATGCAAACGAAAATACCATCGGTCCCACTTTAGAGCTATCAGCTGAGGAGCAGAAGCTCGAGCTGAACAGGTACCCTGACCCTCACCAACTCAAGTTGAAAGAGCTTGTGTGCAATTGGCGCAATAAGCAAGCAGGTAAAGCCGGATTCGATCCAGGGCTCACTCCTATGAACCTTTACCTTGGTGTGGGCAGCGATGAATGCCTCGACACGCTTATTAGAGCAGTCTGTGTTCCTGGAAAGGATAAACTACTTGATTGCCCCCCGACTTACTCAATGTATGGCGTTTCAGGTGATATTAATGATGTCTCAGTAGTTTCCGTCCCACTCGATCTGAGTACATTTGACTTGCAGGCTGATGCAGTCCTCAAGCAGCTCCATGCAGATCCGAGCATCAAGCTCGCGTTCTTTTGCTCACCTGGGAATCCAACAGGCAAGAGGCTCAAAGAAGCAGATATTGAGAAAATTCTTACCAGTTGGAATTCTGGTCTCGTGGTAGTGGATGAGGCCTATATTGATTTCTCGGGCCCTTCTCTCAGTTCTTGGGTCAATAAGTACGAGCACTTGGTTGTTTTGCAAACTCTATCGAAATCTTTTGGTCTTGCGGGGCTCAGGTGCGGTCTTTGTTTTGCATCCCCTCCCATGGCTCGGGCCTTTAATGCCATGAAAGCCCCCTATAACCTGTCGAGCACTACTTCAAAAATTGCAACGAGAGCTCTGCAGCCCGAATCAATCAGAAAAATGGAGGATTTCGTCTCCATGGTCTGTACAGAACGCGAAAGGCTGGTCAAGCTTTTGTCTCAGGTTCCCGGAATCTCGAAAATAGTTGGTGGTCAAGATGCCAATTTTATAATGGCGCAACTCACCGACAAGGCTGGCCAGCCTTCAAATATTGTTGCTCACAAGGTATATCAGGATATGGCTGAAAATAGAGGTGTAGTCGTGCGGTTTAGGGGTAAAGAGCCCGGGTGTACTGGGTGCGTTCGCATCTCCGTCGGCAACCCCAGGGAAAACTCTCTTGTATTGGATCAGTTGGAGAAGAGTATTGCTCAGGCTACAAGATGACTATGTAGTCTATAGATGCCACAATTATGCAATATCAGACCCACTAGACTTGGCGGACTGTTGCTTGATGCTTGATTGTTGTAGGGCGCTTCCCAATGTGGTGTGTATTCGTCCTATTCTCTAACCAGTAATCATGCTATTCGAGGTTGTCTCGCCGAAATTTTTGCGTGAACCCTTAGTTGCGTACAAGCACACGGTATTCCATCTACTGGCTGCGGTCGACATGACACTCGACGAGTATGAGGCCTTACCAATGGACGCGGTCCGAGAACCAGTAGCTGAGGTATGCAAGTTACTACTTCAATCGCTTGGAAATAATGAAAAGCTATGGCTTGAGACGTTAAATTTGCTGGACATGTTCCATGAAGAGCTAGAGGTCATTGTTGCGGGCCAACCAGGACCCAATCTTAACGTAATTGTTCGATTTGCTCTGGAGGCTAGTAAGTTCAATCTCAATCGACACTTTGAGTTAGCCAGTATCCGGATTAGTACCATAGTGAGAGGATCACAAGCCACAATTTGAGTATTGCGATTCAATTCCGAGTACCGACCAAAATCATCTTCATTTCAAGTACAGGCCACCTTCTAACTCCCTTGCTTATTTAACTAACCTGCATTACGAGAGTAACAAATAAATATTTTATAGCTACAGGAGCCAGATACCCAGTCCCGGTTTCAAGGTTACCAATTCACCAAAATCAAACAACTCGAGACTCGAATGCAAGGTTCTACTCCATACCAGCTTCTTACCAGTCGTAAAATCATGATGTTTGGAAGCAAACGGGGCGACGAAATAAACGGGTCCATCTTGTACGCCTGCCAGAACCTCGGCTACTGCTTGCTGGGAGGACCCCATCATATCAACGAACCGGGTATAATTTTGTGGTATACTCAACATTTCCAGTATCTCTTCGACAGAATTCTCAGCGTCTGCATACTGCACCGCCGCGCTTGGTTGGTTGAGGAGCCATAAAGGCGGAGTGTATGTCTTCCACCAAATAATAGTTGCGGGGGTTACATTGTTGCCTAGCCATGTTTGGGCAGGAACTACACCCCCCTGGTGCAGTACACCCATTACGAATCCAAGCACCAAGTTAAAGACGAACCACATCATTGAAATAAACACTCTGACCTTCTGAGAAAATCCGCCAAAATCCATGGAAATACTCAGAAGGGGAACGATTGGTAATAGAAAACGGACCTCTTGATGAGGCACGAGCGAAAGCATGATTATACCACCGAGAGCTGCTTGAGTGGGCAAGTTCCAGCGGGGTCGCAAGGCTAAGAGGCCCGGCCCCAATAGCTGGGGAAGGTTAACCACAAGGTGCTGGTACCACGGATGCGTTCCGTGCAGGGCCAGATTGCTTGAATCTGAATTGTACCACAGATTATTGAGCGGAGCGATAACCCATTCATCTTTCCCGTAAACCAAAGTATCCATGTATATGCATACACCCACAAATACAGTCAGACTGGTAACAAATGTCGCCAAAGACCATGGATGTCGGTACCAAAATCTGAGCAGCGTGAAAGACGGAATAAAAATCCAAAAAAGAAAAGTTGGCCTGTTGAAAACGCCGATTGTGACAATCAGGCCCAGCAAGAAGCAGTCCATGTGCTTATCTATCGGGTCCCTAAACGTGTGATCAAACTCGTGTACAATCACCAGAAACCAAAGAACAAAGATTGTTTCAAAACTGTTGCTCAGGGTGTGAGACTGATACGTCCAGGTGACGTACGAAGTGGCGGAGAAAACCAGCGCAACGAGCGGGTGGTTCTTGCCAGTGCTCAGACGGTCAATCGCCATATCCCCGAGGACCCAAGTTGTAAACGCCATGAGTGCGCGTATGGTGTACAGCGCTACTTGCGGGTGCACATGCTCTGGTAGCAGGTTGAATGGGATTCCATAAAACAACCAAAGGGGCACAAAGCTACGAATCGGGTGTTCGGTCTTGAACTCCCATGGTTCCTGCGCTGCATATCCAAAAAGCTCATGAGCAACGACCTGAGGACCCTGCAAGAACTCGTCGGGGTGAATGTAGCTAAAGCTGAACGCGAACCAGGCACGCCACACAAGAGAAAATAAAAGAATTCTCTTGAATGATGTCATGTTGGTTGAAGAAAATTTAACAATCTTTCAAGAGAAAGGGTACTGGATGGGGTTTTGCGGGTACCAGTGATCAGGTTTGGTCAGTAACGTTCCGACCAGCTGCAACATGGGTGGCCATTGTGGCGTGGCTGTGGCAACTGTTTTCTATTGCTACTTTGTTTTTTTAATGCCAATTTGATGATGGGTTCCCTCGAGAAGCTAAAAAAATTACCTCATCCTTGCAAAAAAATGCCGGCCCCTACTGCAAGAAAGGATAAAATTTCTGAGATTATCAAAGATGCGGAACCCATGGACCCCGAGGTAAACATGGAGGATATAGTGATTAATGTCACTACTTCGGTGCCCCTTGAGAACTCTGAGCACGATCAAAAAGGCGATATGATTGTTGATTCTGAAGGCCGTCCTCAATTTAGCAGCGAAGCAAACCGTGAGGAAGGAGTGAAGAAAGAAACTCGGAAAATTCCTGTACCCCCTCATCGCTTTACCCCTCTTAAACAGGCATGGACTAAGATCTATACACCCCTAGTGAACCACCTCAAGCTTCAGGTCAAAATGACCACAAAGAGAGGGGCAGGAACCGTCTTAATCCGTACATGCGATAAAACTAAAGATAAAGGCGCGATTCAGAAGGGCTACGACTTTCTCAGAGCTTTCATGTACGGGTTTGATGTTGATGATGCCACCGCTTTACTGCGTCTTGATGACCTTTACGTGGAAACTTTTGAAATCAAGGATGTTAAAACCTTACAAGGTGATCACCTTAGTCGCGCTATCGGTCGTATTGCCGGTAAAGATGGTAAGACTAAGTTCGCGATCGAAAATGCTAGTCGTACCCGTATCGTGCTTGCGGACTCGAAAATTCACATCATTGGCGGGTTTACAAACATCAAGATTGCTCGTGAAGCCATTGTACGGCTAATTATGGGTGCTCCACCTGGAAAGATCTACGGTAACTTGCGCATTGTTTCTTCGCGCATGAAGGAACGTTATTAAATATTTATAGTTATTAGTCAACCGAAAGCAACTCGAAAACATGATGCGATGAGTAGGCATTGAAGACCCAAAGGCCAAGTGAAGAGACTTATTCCCTTGAAGCCCTGGCTATGCATTGACTACTCAGTGGCCACAAAGTCCTCATATTTGTGACTGCTAAATTTCAAGTAGGCCCCGATCCGGATTTCTGTCTGATAGCCTTGGAAATGGCAGCTCAGCTGGATGAGCACCCTGTAAAGTCGATCTCAGCCACTGCGGTCTAGATTTCCTGGTGTGAGAGTCTAAATTATGGCTAATAATACAAATTGCGCTATAATATAGGACTAAGTATAGTCTGAGCTCGCCTAACAATGTGATCCCGTATATGTAGCATGATTCCTTCATAAACAGTTGGCAAAGAATTGGTAGCGACAAGCATCTCTGACACCTTGCGAGAGATATACTCTGACATTTGTCGCTATAAAGCCGCATGTAACCTGGCCTAGAAGCTCGCGGATTAGATGCATCCTTAATGCGTCTCATCTGCAGCTAGTATGCAGTTGGTAACTCTACTTACATAGGCGTGGAAGTCATGAACTCGTGGAGTAAATGGCATAGGTAAGTAGTTTGTCAGACCTACCGTACGGCTAAGATTCCTTAGTATGTATCTGAGGAACAGACCACAGGTCTCGACGAGTATACCGCAGGGATCACCACTGTTGGACAGCTCAGAGGCGAACCTCAATTGGAACGATTGGGCGGCCATGACTACAAAGCTCAACTCTATGGGTAAACAGATAACTTAGGAGCAACCAGAACTGTACCAGATTGAGCGGGTTATACCTCGAAAAGCGTGGCCTCATAACGACTGCTTGTTGAGCCGTCTTGACATGATTTATGCATTCATGAAAGTCAATAAATGACTATACGAGTGTCTAGTTGAATTAGGAATCCACTCGTATCATGAAGAAGCTGTACAGCCTGGCTTGCAGGAGACTAATTACAGATCTGGTTTTAGCAGTGTTCTCTTGAGATCCTCGCCACTCACCATGTCAGATCCGCTAAGCTATATTTTTGGCGTAAATTTGGATTACTCCTCCGCTGACCTTGTGGGTAAACCCTCTGATTGTCCGATCAACCGTTAATAGACCAACAGTGAGTCCTCAATGTTTCGCCGATAGATATGTGAGCCGTAATAAAAGGGGTAAATGCACCCAAAAATAATTCAAAAATCAGTTGATGGGTGCGCAGCTATGATTCTAGAATCATAGGTATTCTGTGGGACGCGATGCAAGCGTTACCGTCAACGAGACACCGGCATGCCCAGGGTCTTCGAGGAGAAACAACTCTTTGTAGAGCGGAGGAATTTGATCATGTTAATTGTCGGGTATGCATAGAGAACATAGTGGGGTGCCAGAAGTCTAAATATAGCTAGCAATCTCCCCTGTGCCTATCATCCATCTCGTGTTCCTTGGTCAATCATTCTGCGATTGTTCCACTTCAAGCTGCAGCATATCATCTGATTAGGTCGTGTGTCAGCACCCGCTTCTCGCCGTGCGCAGACGCCGCCGCCGCCACACTGAGGGCCCACTTTTCTCCCTTGCCCCACGATCTCGCCCCGCCTTTGGAGTCACCCTGACTCAACTCAACACCCCGTCACATTAGTCCGTAACAAGACACTCTAGCGTAACCCCTAAATTATGGCGTAACGCGTGTCAACAAGCTACCCCCCTTAGTTTCAAGATAACTGAGGTTTTAGAAAGGTTACGCGAGATGTTACCCTTAGCTCTCGTGACCCGATATAGACTAAATCATGTTGCGGGTGCGACACAAACCCTGCTTCTAGCTTTACTGGTCGTAGACACGAGGCTTGATCCTCATCAGATACCTCTATGTATGGAAACTACTCGAGGCTGCGAACCACCTGGACCACCATAATGCATAATTTAATAATCTATCATCGACAGCAAGAGAAAAAAGAATGGTCAACCGCATGGGGTGGGAAGTGGGGCATTCAATTTTAGAGCCAACTAAGCAGAAGTGCATTGTAGACGCTATGCGTCGTAACTACATTACCGAACATAACGTAAAATAATTTCCTTTACTAACCATCTTGTATCATCGGGGCACAGTTGTTCTCTTTTGGCGATGCTAATATGTCATTTGAAACCCGGCTACTCTGCTGCGGTTACACTCTCTCGCGTCCAGACCTCCATGAAATTCTTCGAGTGAGGGATGCTTGGTGATATTAACAATCAATTTGTGGCTTGCTCTGCTTGACTAGTCTCTCCTCTTTGCATATGTAAACAACTCAACTCAACGGGTCTGGCACCTCATCAAAATTTTGGCTAAAGGGGGGTTAATTTAGTCACAAAACTTCTCTGAGCCAAAAAGTAGATACATAGGTTACAAAAGCTCAGAGTGTTATATTTAGATTTGCAAAAATATTTCTGGCAGCGTAACCCAAACTCCCATAGCTGCTTGTCGTCGGCTTACATCAAGATAAGGATCCCACATGTTCTAGAGTTATACCTGCATGTTCTATGCAGGTGTAATGTATAGCAACAAATGGCTTCAGTTCAAAAGAATCTAAAAACTAAGCATTTTGCGCTAATCATACTGTATTCAGGCTACTAGGATCATTCTCACTCTGGGGGTTAGGGCCGACTCACCGCACCCGTAACCCATATATTAAAAAGGGCAACCGATCGATCCTCTCCAAAAGGAATTGTTAAATGAATAGTGATGTCGCTACTAGGATTGCACTGTTTATTGACCCTGACCCTGTCAAATATACTCGCTTAGCACTAGTATGCCGAGGATTTTATCATGCATTCACCAGTGACCCGATATGGAAGTACCTCAATCCGTTAAGCGACGACAGTGATATCTTCTCAAAGTTCATCGCCCGATGCTCTGCCCGACAGCTTGAAGATGTCTACGAGGCATGGACAGTGCGCAACTGTCGCCCCAAGACTGATGAGCCCCTCGCATGGCTGGCCTACTACATCAGCGGCACCTCGTTTCCTACCAGCTGCTCAGCCTCACAACAAATGGTCTGGTGCGCACTGAATATATCTCATTATGCGATTTATCGTTTTGACCCACTTCGAGTGGATAAGAGATGTGCCCTCGCTGCAGTCAGTGCCTATGGACCCGCATTGACGCTGCTGCCGCGCAAATTTTGGCGAGACAGGGAAGTCATCGAAGCAGCGAGCTCTAGGCCTTATGAGTCTTTTTGCGCGCTCGAATTTGCCGATGCTGCACTAAGAGATGATCGCGACCTCGTCGCTAAGGCCGTATTTCAGGATGGAATCGCAATGGACTTTGCATCACCTCGTCTTCGTCAGGACCGTGAATTTGTGTTGGAGTGCGTGAAGTACTCTGGGGACGCAATCGAGTTTACTGAGTTCTTTTCTGACCGCGAGATTGTAACACAAGCAGTTTTGACATATGGGATTGCTCTTAAACGAGCAGTCGATTTTCAAGACGATGACACTATAGTCAGGTATGCGCTGCTTCAAGATGGACTGGCGCTCAAATATGCTTCCCCACGCTTCCGCTGTGACCGTAGCTTTGTTAGGACAGCGGTCCAACAGAATCCGGCCGCCCTCAACTATGCTCCACACTTTTGCGCCGACCGCGAAATCATTCTATTGGCCATTGAAAATAGCTTTGACGCGTTCACTTTTGCACCACCGTATCTCAAGCACGACCGCAGCTTTATCCTCAGAGCGGTCGCACTTAATCCTTGGTGTCTATACCGGATCCCAATGGAATACTTGCGCGACCGCGAAGTACTTTTAACTGCCATTGATCAGAATGGCGAGCTCTATACCCATATGCCTGCGTTCAGAAATGACACTGAGTTTTACCAACGCGCAATCAAAACGTATCCTCTGGCCAGACAGTGGGCATCTAATACTTTGGCCACCTAACTTATTCTTTCATTTGTTCCTTGTAATATATATGCATCTTTCCTTTGTTTATTTATCAAATTGGCTCTGCATTTATTCACCAGTAGTCAGTGTATCTCGATGATTGGAGCAGGACCAGTATTCAGAGACGCAACCACATAGTCCACGCCTTCTATTGTTGCCACTCCGGCACATAGATCAAACACTACAATGATAACTTACTGAACCAATATTGCGAACCGGAAAAATTTCTTACTAGCGGCACATACCAGATCGTGGGCTGTTAGAGGGTGGACTTGGGAAATCACACACTGTCTACTGAACCGAGAACTTGGAACCCAAATAATTGTATAGCGTATTCCACGTAACTACAATGCCAGATCCTGGGATAGACCCTACCCTGGTTTCAACAGTGGGCATGGCTATATACTTATTTAAAAATCGGCCTGTTGGCACTTCACGCGCTCTCAGTGAGCTTTGTTGACAGCGTCAACATCACCTTTTTTTTTGTATAGTTTAAATTCAGGTCAATTCGACCTGCGAGCACCTAACGTGCTTCTACATAGCTAATTCAGTCTAAATTCGGCTAGTCGCTGCTCGCGATCAAATCTCTCCACTAATACGATGCCTCTCGCAAAAATAGGGAGCTTGGACAGTACGTCCGAAATAGTGCAGTGAACCACTGGTGAACGAAAAAAGTAACGCGACCTCGGGGAGGCTCGAACTCCCGATCTCCCGATTAACAGTCGGACGCCTTAACCAGCTGGGCCACGAAGTCGTATTTGTACATGTAACGCACTCGGCCCCAGCACTCTCGATGGACGTCTATTATGTCATCGCTCGGAACTAGTACAGACTATTAGTGGTAACTAGAGTGCTATGCATACGCTACGCA